>OZ038481.1:89838643-89906143 GCA_964036315.1 Acanthosepion esculentum | reverse complement strand
GTCGAGCGCTCGCTCACACATACATACACACACACGTATGAATTGAGATCAAATACAGCTCGGTATGGATCGGAATCTAACAGAATGATAGTATCAGAAACAAATAGGAGTCGTTTATAAATCTAACATGTTTCGCCTTTATTAATGCTTCATCAGAGAATGAGATATGAAAAAAAAGAAAGAAAGAAAGAGGAAAGGAAGGTAGGAAGGAAGAGAAAAATATATGGTATTCTTAATTTTTGTGTTTGTTTTTCATTAGTGTGTAAAGATTGTTATGGGTCAGAAGAAAGATATAACCTCAAAAGAGAAACAAGATGGTGTAATCGTATTAAGTGATGAGAACGCAACATCGGAAGAAGTGAAAAAGCTGTACATAGATAACAGAACAATCAAAAAGAAACTGGCAAAATAAGACTAAAAAATTGTTTTAAGAATGACACACAAAGAAATTTGAGAAAAATTAAAAGGCTAATATGCTAGATAGACGATTTAGCAGCTAAAAAATAAAACGAAAAAAAAAACAACAATATTTGACGAAGCAGATGTTACGAAATTAAACAGGCAGAAACTATGCAAAATATGAAAAACACTGACGAAAGACATGCAAACAACGAAAGTACTATATTTAAATAAACATCACAAGAGAAATGTGTAAGTTGAGAAAAGTACATAAAAATTCATTTCTCAACTGATTTTTAGTGAGGATTGCAGACCTAGATTTTTGGGACTAAATAGCTGGAATAGTGGTTGCTTCCCTCAAGGAAAATAGTCAACCAATATGAGTGAGATGACCACAGTGGCGGTAAGTGAAGCATTTTAAGCAGTAAAAGTATAGGTCCCCTCAAAGTTGATGATGGTCTCAAGGTAAATGCAGATAATTATTGTAAATTCTTGAACAAGACATGTTTTGAATGCTACATGTCCCAACTAAGAAGCTTTAAGCTGAAGTGTATATTCATGTAAGACTATGTGCATGTACATTTTTCAATAATGTCTATTGTACATTTTGCTAGAAATCGCTTTCAAGGACCAAATCACGGAATGTATAACGCCAAGCCTCTCGGTTTTCGTTTATCAATTTTATTCTTCAAAAAAGTACAATTACATTTTATTCAATTGTAGTTCACATTAACTGAAATTACTTGTTACCATTTATTAAGCAGATCTTCGATAGCTTTACGTAAATTACACAGATTTTGATGTGAAAAGAAAACTTGAATCTAGTTTTCATTAGAGAACATTTTCCCCTTCACATAGTTTACATCGACCGAAAAAGGTAATAATCGTTTGGTGTGACGTCAGGTGAATATGACAGGTGGGGGGTAGAATATATAAATCAAGTTCCAAATGTTTTTCCTGTGTTAGTCCTCCTGTATCCGGCTTTGTGTCATTATGGAGAAGAATAACATTTTTGTTATTAACAAGCGCAGAGCGTTTTTCGATCAACATCTTATGACATGCTGCTGCTGCTGGAAGTATAAATGTACCTTTACTGTTTCACTGAATTTTGAAAATACCAAAACATTCCCACAACACTTACAACATTTTCTTTCTCCCAAGGAGCTCAGCTTTGGGTATCGGTTGTGGAAATTTACCCTTGTCAATTCATTGCTTTTGCATTGAACATTGTCGTATATAACCTATTTTTCATATACTATATTTAAGGAACGATTAGTTAGAATGATACATTCGTCAATACAATTGGTTCTCCAAAACGGAAATTACATGTGACTCAACCTAATATTAATTCAATAGAAGACTTGTGACATATCATTAAAAGAGAATGGAGAAAATATTCAAGCAAAGAACACTTTTTCTTTTATATGTAGTGTCCATTCAGGGCATTAACGATCATGGCTCTCCACAACTTACTAACCTTCACATCTATAAGCAGAGTATTTGTCTCCTTTCTATATTCCACTTACTCTTCTATCATGCATTTACGTAAGCTCGTTAGGTACGTTACTTGTTTCTCTCCGCCTCTTTAGATTTTGATGTTCACCGAGTATCAATTTCTACAAGCCCTCTTTACCCCATAAATTTCAATTGTCTTTACTGATTCTAAGTACATCTTTAAAACCCGTGCTCCGTTCATAGTATTCTCAACATCATTCTGTAGAACCTTATATCTGTTGCCGCAAGTCCTATTTGTGAGGGAATTTTCCAGCTGTTACTGTCATATAAGAGGATTGATATTACAATGCAGTTCAGCACTCTTTATTGTGTTTTTAACGAAAATTTCCCGTTTCTTAGTACTTTTCTTTTAGCTTTTGGAAGGCATCTTTTGAAAATTCCAAAATGTCTTCGGATTTCGGTGTCACATTTTTTCATCGTTTGCTATAACACTTCCCAGACTGAAAGCTCCTCTTGCAGGAGCTTTCAGTCTGGGAAGTGTTATAGCAAAACCCAAACGATAGAAAATTTAACTAAATTAATGCAGAAAATACCGAAAAAGATTATACATTGTCAATATTTGTATATTATAATATAAAATAATAATCAATGTATGTTTATGGATATTCAGCATCATATTCTTCTGATGTTGACCAGATTTTGGAGTGGTTAGCGGTGGTGCAGTTCATTTTCTCCATGACGTTTTTCGCACGCTTTTTCATTGTAAGCCAAACGATTTTTCATCGCCTTTGATCGCTCTTTTTTATTTTTTTAAATGGGCTGTTTTTGTTGTGTTTGAGCCAGAGAACCACAGATAAAAATGCGATCAATTAATTTTTTCCTTTAAATCATGTGGTATCCAAATGTCGTAGTGAAACACATATTCAACTGTTTTCAAATGCCTTACAAAGCTCATATGAAATACGAGCACTATCTCTGTGATTTCGATTTGTTCCTCATCAATCACTATAGGCCTGCTGAAACACTCTCAGTCTTCCAGATCAACATTTCCCCGTCTGAACTTAGCGAAGCACATATGAACAACATTTTCAGATACGGCACCATCTCCATAAACGGCACATATCTTTTAGCCTTTACTATTTGTACAGTATTTTTTTCTTACCGGGAATAAAAAAGCATCAAATGATGAAAATACGTTTAATTTTCCTCCATTTTCACTTTTAACGTACATACATTCAAAATTCAAAATACACATAGGAATCATATAAAAAGACATTTCGAAATGACACCTTTCGGAATCTCAAGTACGTTTGAAATGAAATCATGCAATCAAACGCCATTTATTAAAAGATGCTACGAACTTCTGTCCTTAACCAATATTTCTCAAATAAATTGAAGTATATCCTGAAATCTTTATTAAGATCAGTTATTTAATACAAATTTTATAGTGAAAACATTGACTTGCGTAAGTAAATCGGACAAAGTCTACGCTGAGACGTAGAAAACATTTCAACACTCATATACTTTAAGAATACAAGCACGCATTCAAGCGCGCACACACATACACATCCATGCACAAGCGTAGAGACGCGGAAAGTACACAAAACAAATTAGCATATACATTCACAGAAACGCAAATAGTACACGCATAGACATGTGGACGAAGTTTCAAACTCGTACCTACAGATAGAAACCCTTTCGCTTTCTATCCGTTTATTTCTCTTTGTGTCTCTTACACGCAGACAAACAAGTAAAAAAAAGTATAAATCTCTTATATTAAATATGCGAATAATGCATTTCAGATGGAATGCGTGAAAATTAGTTGGATGCTCTTAATGGGCATTATCAAAACGACTGAGTAAACACTCGTTACTAAAAAAAAACTGTTGTTAATTTGAACAAAAATTAACAGTTAATAATATGTAAAAATAAATATCCGTAATCAAATCAATAATATTTATTTGTACATAAGAAATATTTCAAAACAAAATGTAAATAATGGTGATTTGATAAGTAAAATATAATAAATAAAAGAAAGATATGGTAAAAGATTTAAAGTAAAAATAAAGCGGATGTATATCGATAAGTAAACAGTGTATAATTATTAAAAATATAATTTATGTTATATATAATTTAGGCGTTAAAAATTAAATTTTTATGAAAATGTTTAATCAGTATATATTTGAATATTACTTCCTTTAAGCAATACCTTAGCAAGAAAATGTGATATGTTAAAAAACGTTAATATTGTTTCTTTTAAGCATTACCTTAGAAAAAAAACAATGTTATATTTTATTACAATGTTAATATTGTTTTCATTAAGCATTGTTAGCAAAAAAGGGCATATGTAATAAAAATGATAATGCTTTCTTTAAGAATTATCTCAGCATGAAAATGCGATGTTATAAAAAGTTTAAAATAACATTTTTAAGCATTAGTTTAGCAAGAAAATGCGGTAAAAATGTTTTGTATTGTATATATTTTGTATCGTCAACATTGCTCACATTCGTTTTTATGCCTCCACCTCTACACACAAATTGATCTTGGCCCCTAAGAGCCCTACCCCTTTCTGTTTGCGAGTAATGCCCCTGTCTGTAAATAACATTTACATTTTTTTTTTACTATCCACGGATATTCTTTCCTTTCTGATATTCAGGGGTAATGGTAATGGGGAAAATTAGCCGTTTCCATACAGGAAACATTCGACATTCATTGACCGAAAAGATAGAGTTACTGTCGCTTGAGATTTATAAAATCTTTTTATTAAAACGGTTTTACGGGAAAATAGATTTAATTCCACGAGCGGTTATCGCTTTTTCTAATATTGATGGTAGTTTCCTTTCAAACCTTTTGTTTAAGGTATTATGGAAAGTTAACAGATTCATTATATCATTATTTTCTCTTAATTACAAGTGCTAAATATTTTTGTTGTATTTTTATTGTTTTGTTGTTACTGCTGTTGGAAGCGTCCAAGTGTTTGCTATTTGATAAAGCTCTTTGTGATACTACAGCACCAGTCTATGGGATCTGATGAAGGATAGCTTTCTTTAAGATTTAAAGGATTTATTCGTTTGAAGATATTTTTAATCATCGATTTTAGAAAACGGTTGTATATTGACGATAGTTTATGCATTTCTCAATGCGTTGGACGGCATGCGTGACATCGATATGAATGTCTAGATTTGACACATATATAAACACATGTTTCGAGTTCAAAGGTCAATATTTTGATGTAACATCAACTGCAAGAAGACAGAATCCATGCTTGTTAGCAAAAGGCTGAGCCCAAAATCATACAAGTACCAAAATTTAAATATCTGGAAAGTGTCTTAACAAAGGACGGAAAATGCGACACTGAAATCCGAAATCGCATTGAGATAGCGAAAGATGCCTTCCAAAAGCTAAGCAAAGTATTAAGAAACAGAAATTTTTTGGTAGACACAAAGAAAAGAATACTGAACTGTTACATGATATCTGTCCTCCTATATGGCAGTGAAAGCTGGACAATCTCCTCAAAGATGAGGAGCAGACTTAAAGCAACAGAAATGTAGTTCTACATATGGATGCTGAGAATATCACAGACTGAACATGTGAATAACGACGAAGTTTTAGAGAAAATGGAAGCAAAAAGGAAACTTATACTTAACATCAGGAAGAGAGTTGAAATTTCTAGAGACCATAATGAGGAAAGGGGACTTGGAAAATCTGATATTCACATGACAGATTGAAGGCAAGAGGGACAGAGAAGAACAACGCATACCATACTTAGTGAGCTTGAATAAATGGATGGCGGAACAAGTTTTAGGCGAAATAACAAAAAGAAAAAAATTATTAAGAGCTACAAGGGACAGGAAATTGTGGAGAGCCATGATCGCAAATGTCCTGAATGTACACGACACATAAAGAAGTTATAATTATAACTGATCAATACGCCGACGTATTAAAGATATTGAGTATTATCAATTTCACATTTTGAATTTTTATTATGGATTCAAAGTAAATGCCAACGCCCCTGTCATTTCTAACTCGGATCTTAATATCTTGCGTATTTTTCATTACGCGATACTCCCGACCCTTCTTAAACCGACAAAGGAGAAACTTAGAAACCAAGAGCACAAAAGAAAATTTACGACAATGTGTCATAGGGAGTACTCGAGAAACGAGGTTAACAAGATATATGTTACAAGAAATGGAGGATCAAGAAAACAAGAGAGTATCGAAGACAACGTCGTCTTCACAATCGTGGGACTTGAGGGGAGACGGAGCAAAAAAAAAAAAAAAGAAAAAAAGAAAGAAAAAAAAGAAAAAACTATTCAAAACATCCCAGAAGAATATACAGAACACCTAGAAATCCAAGAACGTGAACTAAAAAAATGAAAATGAAAACAATTATATGGACATTTCAGAAGACAAATCTCCACTGCTTAAATGAACTGGTCCATTCGTAAAAAATAGGGAATCATTTTTTGTAGATTAGCATTCATTAGACTTTCTATACGAACAGTTTTCCTTACTTCCACCAGTTCTAACCTTTCCGGCTAAGACCCGCCATGCTACTCACATTGTAGCAAACCACCCACATTCCCTTCGCATTTTAATTGGTGAGAAATAAGTTCCACTCGAACAGCTTCTTCCCTCGAACCACTGTTCCGTGGGACCGACTCCCAAGTGGATGTTTGCCCGATCACCACTATCTTAACCTGTTCAAGTCTACGGTTATCTTCCTCACATATCCGCATAAACTGTGCCTCTTACTCTGTAACCCCCTACCTCGAGTGGCTCTCAGACTCTGTACATGGTGAACCTCACAGAAAAAAAATGTCACGATATTTTTCAGAATCGAAAAATATAGATTGTTTTTTATCGATTTAGAAGTGGGTTCTATTCATAACATTAACTATTAGGTTGAGTCATGGACATTTCCTGTACCATCTTCAGGTAGGCCTCCGTGTTGAGTCTGGGACCCTCATCAACAAACTCGGGACTTCTTTTCTCATCAGAACGATCTGAGTGATTTTTCCAAGATGTCGTACATTCATAATCATCATCAGACTCATCCAACTCTTTCCGAACCCGCCACACTGACCTCAGATTGACGCCCGAACACTCCAAAATGTTTTTATTGGAGCTTCTGGCGCGAATGCCAAGCAGTACAGCATGACGTTTCCAAATTTCTGGTGGACTGAGTTGCATCATGGGCTCTTTTTCTCACAGACGGTGCCTAATTGATCCTATTACACTGTGCAGTCAACAAAATCAAATACAAACAACGCGCATGCGCGAAATTAAAAATATAAAATGGCGACAATTTCCCCATCGCACACTGTATACTACTAACGTCTTTCCTTAAAATATGAAAATTTATTTACTATTTTTTCATCAATAAGAGTAGTTAGGTTCGTCTATCGTCCGGTTCACCCTCCTCCCCGGTCTTTTGAACAGGAGCAAAGATATTTGCCTTGTTTTTTTTAATTTTTTTATTTAGGATTGGGTTTCTAAATTCTTCTCATCCGCTTTCACTCCAAGTATCCCTTTGCGTCTTAATGGCATTATCACCTTGCTATAGGCGAATTGATTTAAAAAAAACTTTCCTCATCCATTTATTTTCCAGTCTCGATAGAGTTCAAAAGCCTCTCCCAGTCGTAGTGGGAGACAAATTATATTCCAGCCTGCAACCCCTCTCTCACAGATAGGAATTGGCAAGCCTTTCACTGCTCTATTGCTTCCATGAAAAGTGTTCGGACAAGCTGCATTCCTTGATTCCGCCAGTTCGAACCTTTACGGCTAGGCCTCACCATGTCACACATATTGTAGCAAACCACCCTCATTTCTTTTGTATTCCATTAGTGAGAAGTTCCACTCGAACAACTTCTTCCCTCGAACCATTATTCTGTAGAACCGACTCCCAAGTGGCTGCTTCCTCGATCACTACAATCTTAACCTGTCCAAGTCTATGGTTAACTGTTATCTTTTTCACCTATTCGCATGAAACATGTTTCTTACTCTCTACCTCGAGTGGCCTTGTACATGGTGATCCTGATAGGTTGAGTCATAAATATTTTCCATTTTTATTTATTTTATTCTTCAAAAAATAAATTATATTTTATTTAAATATATATTCACCATTACTGGCCACGCTCTATATTTAGAAGCGTCGGATCAGATCAAAAATGGCGTATTGCTGCTATATATGAAATGGAGCTGCCCAATTCTCACTTTCCTACCTTGACAGTTCAAAAGCGATTACATGTCCTTACAGCCCGTTCCCACAGACGAAATGTCGCAAGGTTATGGCTACTCTATCGCTACTTCAATGGCATATATTCAAATGAGCTCCTTTATTTAATTTCACCAGCTCAGACCTTTACGGTCAAAACCCTCTTTGCTACCTCCAGTGTTGAATCATCCCCATTCCCTGCTGTGGAACAGATTCCTGAGTGGATGCTTTCTTGAACACGAGAATCTTAATCTCTTCATGCCTATGGTTAATCGTTATCTATCCGGCATATCCTCGTAATCCTTATCTCCTATTTCTTCATCTTACGTTCAGATCACACAATCGATTCCGTAATGCTTTATCTTGATTGATTCCTGGGCAGTGTATTGGGTGAACTTTCATTAAAAAAATCCTTTCGGCTTTTGATGTTAAAACAGAGCCTTCAATCCAAGCCAAAAGATCGGATTTGGCAAATGGCGAACTAAACGAAGTAGACGCGTCTGATTGTTGATTTCACTGTTCCAACTGATCGCAGAGATAATCTAAAAGAATGTGAAAAAATAGATAGATATTGCCAGGGATCACAAGAAACTGTGCAATAAGAAAACGAAAATCGTCGGACCAGTTGTTATCGGAGCACTGGAGACAGTTACCAAAAGCCTTGAAGAAGGTTGAAGGAAAAGGAAATCAGGAAAAGAGACGGAAGCATTCAGACGACAGCATTGCTGAAAATCGAATATCGAGAAGAGTATTGAGGTACTGAGAAAGTTTGATGTCACGTAATCTATATTGTGAACCGCCAATTACTACCGGTGTGAACACTCAGTGAGTTAAATAATAATAATAATAATAATAATAATAATAATAATAATAATAATAACAATAACTATTACTATTATTATTTTGCTTCCGTGCAGCTTATACAAAATGTACTCGGACAATTATATACTTACGTACACCTAAGTACATTCACATACACTGAAAAGCCATACATTGACAAAGATATCAGAGTATACACACACACACACGCGCGCTCGCGCAAACACACACAGAGACACATGTACGCACACACACACACGCACACACTCTCACACGCACATACACACAATTAAATTAGCCTCGCGTTCCTACAACCTACATACACAGACATACCCAGATATACACGCATCAACATATGCATATACATGAGCACATACCATACACACACGCGCGCGCACGCGCACACACAGACATTCACACAAAAGACCCATATCTATACGAATCCACAGTCGAATACTCTGATAAAAATACACACATACACAATCAAACATAGACATACCCACACACGAGCATATGTACAGTGTTAGGGCCATTTCCTCTTTCTGCCTTTTGTCCCCTTCCGATCTCTAATGTCTTCCATCGACATCTCTCAGAGACATCGTGCTGGCGTTAAATAATTAGTTGTGGGTTCGGTATTTGGGTTGGAGAGTCGAGCGTCTTGCTTCCGGGGGCAGAGGAAACATACCAGTGAGAATCAGACAAAAAAATAGCAACATACACACACACACACACATTCACACAACCAAACAACACACACACACACATTCACACAACCAAACAACACACACACACACACACACACACACACACACACACACACACACACACACACATACACATATATATGTGCAAATATTTAACAGTATTAAACAACAGTGATTAACAATTTATATAATCATTCCTTGTAAAAAAACATATTAAAAGAAAAATATAAAATAAGGATTATTAGCAAATATTTTCATATTATTTTGTTATCTCAAACATTATACTGTCGTTTGTCTACGCCATGCCGATACACACGGACAGATATTAGGCGCCTCTTTATGAACGAAGGTTATCAAGCTGATCCCATAGATCAGCACGAGGGGAGGGAGATTGATCTTTACTAGATGTCACACAATACTGTGGCCCATATACTAAATTAAATTATCCTTAGCCAGTTTAACAGATGAGTTTCATTGGCAATAGTTAAAATAAATTTGGTCGGCTTCGACTGAGAAAAAGAGAATAGAAGATGCTGTTATTTTTTGTTTTTTGTTTTTTAGAGTAAGGTTCACCCTGTACAAAGCCCGGTTACGTTAAGAGGCAGTTTATACGCATATGAAGAGAAGATAACGTTTAACCCTAGATTTCAACAGATTAAGATTATAGTAATTGGGGAAGCATCATCTTAGGAGTCAGTTCCATAGACCAGTGGTTCACGGTAAGAAGCTGTTCGAACGGAACTTACTTTTCACCGATGGAATACGGAGGCAATATGGGTGGTTTGCTACAATGTAAGTGGAATGGCGGATCCTAGTCGTGAAGGTTAGAACTGGCCGAACCAAGCAATGTAGTTCGTCCGAGCACTTTCCATGTAAGTAGCGATAGACAAGTGAGAGGCTTGCCGTATCCCGTCTGTGAGAGATAGGTTGGAGGGTGTTAAATAATTCGTTACACACAAGACGCTTTTAAACTCTATCGAGCGTGAGGACTCGGCAGCTCCCACCCAAAGAGTTTAAAAAAAAAAAAGAATTATTTTATATCAGTATATTTTTATTTGTGCGCATATGCATGCGTGATCGCGCGTGCGTGCGTGTGTGTATATATGTGTGTGAAAATTTCCCCTACAAAGGTGGACGCAGGTTCGAATCTTGCCGGAGGGCGCATATTTCTCATTAACAAGATTTCTCGAATATTCAGACCGATAGATGAAAATAAATATACTGTTTAAAATAAACGGATGCTTCTACTCAAATATAGGTTTTCAACTAAAAATAATGTTTAAAGTGATAACAATATGCCGTATTAATAAATAGAAAATCCATTGCTTCACTAAAAATTGCTTTGTTTAGTTTTGGATACGAAACTGAGCAGATATCAAATTTCGAAAATCTCTATTCAGCCTTGCTTGATCGGCGACGCCCTTCGTGGACGTGTCGGTCTAAAGCACGCCGGATCTAAAGACGGTTTCTTCTGCAAACAGGTACGTAGGTTCGAATATTTCTCTTTTATTAGATTTCTCGAATATTCAGGCCGTTAGACGAAAATAGATAGATTGCTTAAAATAAACGGAAAGTACACTCATATATATATATATATATATATATATATATATATATATATATATGTGTGTGTGTGTGTGTGTGTGTGTGTGTGTGTGTGTGTGTGTGTGAATAAAGACAAAAGAAAATTTCGTTTATTAAGCATTAAATACATCACATCATCCTCCATAGCTTACCCATTTTTGAGCGTTCTTAATTAAAAAACTTCCAAACCTAACCATGTTTTTACTTCTGTTTATAAATACATGTTACAAAATACAGTCTTTACATCTGCCCTGATAAAGTTCATCAGAGGACGAAACGCGTTGGTAAAGAACAGTTTTCGTTTTGCTCGTCTTTTTACAAATATATTTCTTAATTATATCTGAATTTTCACACACACACACACACACACACACACGCACACACGCACGCACGCACGCACGCACACACGCACGCACGCACGCACGCACACACACACACACACACACACACACACACGTTGATAACCATATTTGAAATAGACGCTCCATGTTAATTTTTATTTTAAATATAGTGTATTACGTCTAGCGCCCTGCGCATTCGAGAAATCTTAATGAAATCTGAATCTGCCGGGAACACATTTTCTTTATTAAGATAGATGCAATACACAGAGTTTAAAATAAAAATAAAATAATTTTAAAATAAAAATAGGGCGTCTATTTCAAATATGAGTATCCAATATATTAACGTTTGAAGTAATATATATATATATATATATATATATATATATATATATATATATATATATATAATTGAGTATTTTGGCGGCAATCCCTCTGTTATACCAAGTTTAATTAAGAACGTCTGAAAAGATACTGCGATTAAGTTTTTTATTTATTTTTCTTAAGTGTTTTCGTATTGGAAACTCATCAAATATTCCATGTCTGTCACAGTCAATGAAACATGTTTGAAAGAAGGGTTGCTGACCAAATATACATTATATATTTACATACTGTTGTAAAGGAGAATATTTCCCTACAAGTTTTATTTCTTATTCAATAGTTTTTTCGGATTTAATCCATATTTGATTCCAGATATAAAAATATAATTTCAGTATATACATAAAATAATTGTTTTTCAGCATTATGCTATTGTTTTATTGATACAACTACGTATGACTCTCTCTCTCTCTCTCTCTCTCTCTCTATATATATATATATATATATATAGGTATATTCTGTGTTGTTATTAGTTATCTTAGAAAGAAATAGTCTGATTTGGTGATCAATGATGTAGTTTGGAAGACCGTTGTGAACTAGTATCTGTTTCACGTTACTTAGTTCTTTAAGGGGATGAGAAGATGAATTATCGTAGCTTCTCTTGAGGAATTTTTTCTAACGCCTATTTTATATCTATGTGGACATTCACTCATAAAATTAATGTGGTAAGAGTTTGTACTAGTGGGTTTTTTGTATAACGAAGTAGTGAATGTGTTACTACTGGATTCTACAAGAAAGCCTAAGAATGGGTTCATAGATAAAAATTAAGGATCATCAAATTAGACTATTTCTCTCTAAGGTAAACAATAGCAACACTGTTAATATTATTGTTTTTACCTGTATGATAAAAACAATAATATTAACATTTTCTATAAAAGTCAAATATATATTAATTATAAGCAAGATGAATTTTCTCTTAAAAACATAAAGAAATACAGTCACAGTCGATCAGAACAAAAGAAAATTAAATTAATTATCTTCTATAAAAGAATTAAACAGCTAAATATAATGAAAGCACTAAAAAGAAAAAAAAAGAAAAAGCCAACACTCAGTAACATCAACTAGGAACATGGACAAAATGTGTTGACGACCGTGTTTGAAAAACAAACCAAAAAAATTCCCATTTCTCTAGAAACCTATAAAAAACCTACACATTCAGTTAAAAAGACAAGTAATATGGATATTTCGGCAGCAACCTTCCTTTCAGACATGTTTCATTGAAAGTGACAGACAAGGAAAATTCGATGAGTTTTTACTGAGTCTTTCTATTATTCTTAAAGTTTTTCGTTTGGTGGTGAGTAAGGCCGAAAGCACTTGCGACATTAAACACTACAGACAATTTTTACACTTCATTACTCCCACCAAACGGAAAAATTTAAGAATACTAGAAAAACTCTATAAAAAACGCATCAAATTTTTTGTGACTGATACATTTAATGAATATATATATATGGTAGACCCTCCCGTCGTATTCGGCGTATGGTCAAGCAGCTCAGTTCCTAAGAACTGACAGCCGGATACCAGCACATATGATTTGATTATAGTGGTGAAGGCTTTGTGCAGAACCAACCACACTTTTTAAAGGGCCGAATACAGAGACCTGGTGCACTACGTCCCACAAGGTCCCCAAACGACCATCCGCAGGTTGTGAATTCAGAGTTGTTCTTCTCCTAGACTAGTCTGTCCTGCTATTTACCCATAGAAAGAGAGGATTAATGCCTTTCCCAAAGGTATTAGCACGTAAATGAATGTAATGGATTCGACTGGAATTCGAACTTGGCTCCCCGATTCCTCAATCCGAGCTGCTATCCACTACTCCACCGTGCCTCTCTCTCTATATATATACACAAAGTGAGAGCTGAGCGAATATATATAATTTATTTACTCTCACACACACACGCACGCACGCACACACACACACACACACACACACGCGTATACATTCATATTTATATGTGTAAAGTATCTCTTGTTTGTCATTATTTACTACGGATATAGTAATTAGGGGTACTTAACTTCAGTTGTGTTGGCATGTAATTTCGAAGGGAGCTGATTGTCATTCTACTACCTTTACTTATATGGCTATTATTTAGCACATTCACCAAAAGTAAAAATAAATAAAGAAAAAGAACAAGATGGATATGGTTGGCAATAGAACAAAGGCCACAAATGTTTGACTTCGTATGTTTCATAAAAATAAATTAATGCATAGATAATAAAAAAATAACTGAAATGTGAAAAAACAATTGCTTGGTCTCTGTTCACGATTCCAGTTTTTGAATTCCTAACCACAATGGCTTTTCTTTCTTTCTTTCTTCTAAAATGAAATCATACAACTAGAACCTGCGTTCGTTACGTTCACTTACGTGAAAATACCCTTGAAAATGTATGAATCCTTCTCCTCCCCCAGTTATGGGGTAAACAGTAGGACTTATATCTGGAAAAAAATCATTGTTATTCTCAAAAACATATTAATATTTCCTCACACAAAAAGATATAAAACAGAATCAGTTTTAAATAATCCATAACAGGTTGATAAGACGTAAAAACAAATCAATAAATCAATTGCATCTTTAAATCATTGGTTACCATTAAATTTTTTATTCATTAATTTCAGTTCCTTTGTAAAAATAATGACGCATCTGCTCTTGTACGTATATGAAAATATTCAAATTGCTGAACCGCAAAATAATATTTAAATACCCACGAGACTTTTTGTTACGAATGTTGTTGACATCGTGGGGTCTAGATTTCTTTTTAAAACTCTTTTATCGCGTGAACTTTATTGTCATAAAAGTCAGACGTCTATTTTATTCGAGAGGAAAAAATGGAAAGCAACATCAGATCAGAATTTCACTATTACGTTGAGTCATAAGTAATTTCCGTTTTTGGCAACCGACGGTGAAGAATATCATGGCAGTTAACAAATGAGGTGCGCTTTATTCATGTGATAATATTCGACATAAAAGACAGTGGATTAACAGGGATAAAACTCTACAACTGACACCAAAAGCTGATTCCCATGAAAGAAAGGTAAAGTTGTACACATGGTGGCATCGTCAGTGTATTATATATGTCTTCTTTATGTGCCATGTATCTTCAAGACGTAGTCGATCATGGCTTTCCACAACTTTCTCTCACTTGTAGCTCTTAATAAACTTGTCTTTCTGTTATTTCTCCTAAACAATGTCTGTACCTCTTGTCCTCTATCTACCCCGTGAGTATCAGATTTTCCAAATTCCTTATTATATGCCCCAGAAACTTCAAATTTCTTTTCCTGGTGTTAAGTTTTACTTTCTTTTTTGTTTCTATTTTCTACCAAAGTTCGTCTTAGCTCACATGTTCGGTCCACGGTATCCCCAGTATTCTTCTGTAGAACCAAATTTCTGTTGCTTCAGGTCTCCTCTTCTTCAAAAGGCGGTCATCCAACACTCACTGCCATACAGGAGGACAGATACCACATAGCAGTTAGGTATGCTTCTCGTCCTCTGCTAAAATACTTCCCAGATATTTAAAAATCTGCACTTGTTTGATTTTGGTACCTCCGATTTGCAATTCACACTTTGGGTTTATCCTTTTGCTAACAACCATATCGTCTGTCTTCTTGCAGTTGATGTTTAATCATTTCTTTTCACTTTACCTCACTATTTTCTGTCGGAGGTTTTGTACCTTTCTTTCTGTGTTTGCTATCTCAAACGGTGTCATCTGAATACATTATTTTGATAAAATTGTGGTCGCCAATAATGAATCCAGATAGAACTTAGTTATTAAAAGCAATAAGACTATCAATGCACATTTATACGCCCAGAAGCTGTAGCGTGTCCGGAATGGTTTGGATGAAAAGCGCCCTGTACTCGTCGAGAGGAAATATATTGTTTTCATCCATGACAATGCAAGGCTGCCCTCTGAAAGAATAACACAGCGGAAACCGTTGGAAATAGGTTTGTCTGTTCTAGGGCTTACAGCCATATTACTTTGAAACACCGATTCTCGTACGATCACCGAAGTTAAGCAACGTCGAGATTGATCTGTACTTAAATAGGTGACCGCTTGGGAATACCAGATTCTGTAAGCTTGGATGTATGTGTAGTGTAATGGATAATGGTTCGGAATTGTTAATCGGAGAGCCAAGTTTCAATTCCAGTTTTTTTCGTTATGTTTACTTACGTGCAAGTTCTCTTGGGAAAGGTATGAATCAACCTTTTCTCTCCCAACTATGCGTTAATTAGTAGGACTTTGTATCACTAAATCATTATTATCTAAAAAAAATTCTTACAATCTAAAAAAATCTATGTATATTCCTGAGATGAGGTATTATGCACACTATTTACATTATTCGGGCTATTGTCCTCATCTTTGCTGCCATATTTATCACAACGTTTCGGCCGTTGTACGCTCCGACCTTCTTCAGGTGGGTGGAATGTCGAACTGAGCCCTTTATTTCGTTCGCTGGGGTAGACTGTTCTAGTCCCACGTGCCATGTCTAATGGATGTCACTTATCAGTTATCTCCTGTTAATTCACCTCTCCAAGTTGCCTTAACCAGGTATTGAACTCACAACTCTTTGGGTCCTGTCACTGTGTGTTCAATACCTAGTTAAGGCAGTGGAGAAATTGGAGAATAATGTACATAGTGTATCTAAAAAAATGTTTTCTGGTTTTAAATAACCTGAAAAGGGTTGATAAGCCGTAGAAAACGAACCAATGGACCAATCGTCTGTTTTACCCCCATACTGACCTTGCACATTCTGATTATTACTTTTTCGATTCATGCAAAAAACTTTAATGCAGAAAACTTCCTCCAGTGCAAGCCTGATTCAAGAGTTTCTCGAAAACGTCTTCAATCAAAACCTGCAGAATTTTAGTCAAAATTAGTCAAAATTTGTCAAAAAGTCATTGCAAATAATGGTAAATGTATAATTGAGTAAAACTGAATTCTTCTTTATGTTTTAAAGGAAAAGGTTTGAAAAACACAAACGGAAATTATTTATGACTCAACATAATAAAAGTTGTACTTTAGTAGAAAGTCCATAGTGTAAAAGAAATTAACTTTGATTATTATTTAAATTGAGTGCTTTGAGTTTACAAACCAAACTGAAATAAGAGGTTTAATGTAATTTATTACATTAAACTTTTTATTTCAGTTTTTTTCTGCTTAATAAAAATACCATTTTACAGTCACCATATTTTTTAAAGCAATTCGCCCCAAGCAAAGCGGGGGTGCCACTAGCACGCAAGGGGTTACAGAGGATTGAGAACAAGAGTAAAGAGGCATGTTTGGGGAAAGGATACAGAGAAAGACGGGGAACAAGCTCAGGGTGTCAGATGTCGATTGACATTACACTTGAATATTTGAAGATTATAGTCACCGGGGAAGCAAGTAAGTGGAAATGAGTTTCTGTTTGAGTAGAAGGGACGGTTACATTTAACGGTTTTGACAATGAAAGAGTGGGACCGAGATGCCAACTTGGTAGCTCGCTTAAATTCATGCAGTCCGAGAACCAGCGAAAGTAGCTCGTATTGGATTCAAGTTAAATGAATTATTAACCACAAGAAATAACCCCTTAAAAGGACCATTGGTGTAATAACATAATATCACATGTGATATTATGCTATTACAGTCAAGCAACCAAAATGGAACCAAGTTTGAATGGTAGAAAACCGTGTTTAGAATTATTTTATCGTCTCTTCGATTCTGTTCTTGTGTCGTTTATAGTGTGTTTTAGAGTTTTATTTGGAAAACCTGCAGAGAGGAAATTTGGGTTCCACATGTGTTTTCTCTTGAGAACCGAACACAATGTTCCACCATCTGCATCGCTCTTTTAATGAAGAATGCCAACTATTCAATATTGCATCACATCGGTACAGATGATGAAAAATGAGTTTTACAAGTCAAAAGAAATAAAAAAGACAGTTCTTTTTCACGAAATGAAAAATCAGTGCTAACTCCAGAACGAAGATTACGAGTTATTAAAACATGGATAGATCATCACTACAGTAACTTAATCGGGTAAAACAAAGCACTTTTACGTCAAAGGTGTCCTACTTTGGTAAACAGAAGAAGTGTTATTATCCAGCATGTCAATTCAAAGGTACACTCGGCAAAACAAATCTAAGAAAAAAATAAGATCATTATGATGGGAGGTTCTTCCACATTCTTCATACTCACCAGATTTAGCACTGACAAAATGTAATTTGTTTCCATTACTGGAACATTTCATCAATCAATAACAATCACTCGATGGCATACGAACTTACACCGTCAAAAGAGGTGGAAAAGAGGTGAATGAATTTAGCAAATTGCCTTTCAAACATTTTCAGGGAGAAAAACCTAGATTTGTTTTCACTTTCCGCTGCAGTCGTTGGAAATAAAGGTGATTTCATTTTCATAAACAATATCTAAATAATTTTAACCATTTAAAACTTATCATATAATCCAATTGGAGTAGATAGGTTCACCTATCGCCCGGTTCACACTCTTCCCTGTTTTTTTTTTTTTTTTTTTTTACAGAAGTAGAGATTTATCCCATATTCCTTGTTTAGTATTGGGTTTCGGTTCCTTCTAAAGTCTTTTCTTTCTCTTTCACTTCCAGTAGCCGCTTGAGTCTTAGTGGCATTATCGCCTTGTTTGGGGTAAACTGATTACAAAAAATAAAATTTCTGGTAAAACCTAATTACTTTCCGATCACCTCACCGTCTTCTTTTTTGATGCGTATCCATTTGATACGAACGATCATTTATAGAGGCTAAAATTCGTTATCCGTATATATTATTAGTAGGATCCAGTGTTCGTATATATATATATATATATATATATATATATATATATATATATATATGTGTGTGTGTGTGTGTGTGTGTGTGTGTGTGTATGTGTGTGTATATGTTTGTATGTGTGTGTCTGTGTGTGTGTGTGTGTGTGAAAGAGCGAGAGTTAGAGTGAGAGAGAGAGAGAAGGAAATAAAAAAGTGAAAAAGAGATAAATTAATTTAAACTGGGCCAATGTTAACAATCTTCAGCCGAACAGAACGTAGACTTGTGACTAGACTGAAAGTAAATCCCTGTTCGAATCAATAGTTTTCGCACAGTTCAAGACATCTGTAACCAGAGAGCTTCCCCGCTTTCTACTAATACAGAAGGCGCAATGATTTTCTGGTTGACTAGAATATGTCGTTTCAGATGTGCTGTTAGGAAAGTTCGAGAAAGCGTGAGAAATGGAGTAAAGATGGTGAAGCAGCGAGTTTCGGCTCGACGAAAAGATTGGACCAAAACTTGGTGGGATGGACGAAGACTCAAAATGCGTGCTCTTCCCAAAATTAATTATATACAAAGTTAGTGAACCCTTAAAATCAGCCTCCTGTAAATATATTAAAGAAAAAGAAAAGGGAAATATAACTTTCTATCTTTCTTTTATACACCACCTCCTCCCTTTTTTCCGTTCTTCCTTTTCATTTGTCTTTCTATCTTTGAGTAATTCTTTCTTTCTTTTATTATTTCTTCATTCCTTCCTTTGTTTGTTGTCTTCTATATTTGAGTGATTCTTTCTTTCATTCTTCTTTCGTTCTTTTCTTCTCTCTTTCTTTCTTTCTTTCTTTCTTTCTTTCTCAAATGCACTTAGCCTCTTCACAACTTTCTTTCTTTCTTTGAGTAATTCTTTTTGCTTTCTTTTCTGTTTTATTTGATTTTTTCTTTAAGTGATTATATGCTTTTTTCCCTTCTTTTCTTTATTTCTTTTGCCTGGTTTCTTGTTTCTGTCTTTGAATTATTCGTTTTATATTTATTTATGTATTTATTTATTCCATCCATCCTTCTTTTCTTTGTATTCTCCCTTCGTTGAATGATTCTTTCTTTCTTTCTTTCTTTCTTTCTTTCCTTCTTTCTTTCTTTCTTTCTTTCTTTCTTTCTTTCTTTCTTTCTTTCTTTCTTTCTTTCTTTCTTTCTTTCTTTCCTTCTTTCTTTCTTTCTTTCTTTCTTCCTTCCTTTCTTTCTTTCTTTCTTTCTTTCTTTCTTTCTTTCTTTCTTTCTTTCTTTCTTTCTTTCTTCTTTCTTTCTTTCTTTCTTTCTTTCTTTCTTTCTTTCTTTATGATTTCTGTATTTCTTCTTGTTCGTCTTTCTTCTCGTTATAAACCTTTAATTTCGATTTTTTATCCGCCCCTTCCTTTCTTTCAATTATCTTTCCCGTTTTTCTATTCATATAACTTTTCTTCCTCTTTTTAAAAATTTTCAATTTTTTTTCAGAATTATTTATTATACTTTTTTTTTTCTAATTTCAGTAATTATTTTAATTTAATTTCAATGTTCTCTGCTCAAAAACAAAATGCTCATTCACTGTTCATAAGTGCAGTGCCCTTCATTGAAAGCAAACAATGTTAATAAAACATAAATTTAACTTAATTGGAGATTATGCAAAATACTTTTGGCTATTTTTTGAGGAGGTCAGTAAGAAAAGCCTTAAAAAAATTGCCAAAAATTTACAAAGCCGAAACTCGAAGTCGGTCACAAAAAGAAGAAAAAAGAAGTAGTAAAATTTCAAAGATTAAAGAATAGAGTTCAGTTAATTTAAAAATCTGTTTCGGGTTGATACGTGTAACAGGTGGATCTCCTAGTTTTCAGTTAAATATACCGACTAACCGATCACTTTACAACATTTATAAAGAACAACAATGTCCGATGTCAAAGATGTTGGGTGACCAAATGACTGGAAAAATGTCTCCGCTGACTTTAAAAAAAAAACAACTTTTTTTTTTACTAATGTCCATACAAGGCCCGTGAGTCACTCAAAGTAAAGGTTACTGAATGATATTGTATGAGCGTAAGAAGGTTAGAAGTTCAGTTTATGGGGTTCTGTAGAAGAAATAACAGTTAATCCTAAACTTGAACAGGTGAATATTGCACTCATAGGGAAAACGTTCTCTCGGGAGTCAGTTCCACAAAATAACAATTCTTTCGAAGAAGCTGTCTGAGTGGAATTTCCTTCTTACTAATGGAATACGAAAGGAATAAGGATGGTTCAACTCAGTGGATGCGGTATGCCGCTTTTTAGCTGCGAAGGCCAAGACTGGCGTAACTGAGGAATGTAGCTATTCGGAACATTTGCCATGAAAATAGCAATAGAATAGCGAGATGCTTACGATGTTTCGTCTGTGGGAAAGGGGATTAGGGTGAAAAATAATCCTCCACTCACAAGGGTGACACTTTTGAACTCTGTCAAGACAAACAAGTGAGGACTAGGCCACTCCAGCCAAGATATGGCAGTAACACATTTTTGGTCAAATCTGTTTTTTTGTAAAGAGAGCCTAGTAGGAGTCAGGTACTAATTGGAGCAGGACAAGGAACCGACTATTTTTCTTTATCGATGGATCATATCTATGAGTTCTTGGATGAGCTATGAGATAATGTTGATAATAATTATCTCTTCACTTGGTAATAAAGTTAAGACATTACTGTACAACTGCTATGATAAAGCTCATTTTCTTTTTAGCTACAAGAAAATCAACTATGAGCAACCTCTCCATGAATATCGATCTTTCTCCTTTGTTCAATATTTTCAGCGTTTATTGCAATGAAGTTAGAGCACACAAGAAAGTCATGTATAAAAAATGTTGGGCTAACCAAATATCTCGGTTGTATCTGCCGCCAGTATAGATATCTACCCCAAACACTTGTAAATAAAAAAAAGAAATCTGTGGAGAATTCTGAAGAACGTGATGAAAGTTTTAATCTTCTGGAAAGAAAACATGCTAACAAAGGAAAGATATGTGTTACAAGTCTTCTCTTTGACTCTGAAAAGGAAAGTGAGTGTATGTTACAAAAGCTGTCTTTACTCACAAGTCCGGTACGTCTTGTTGCAAAAGGCTGTCTTTCTCCCAAGTGTCAGGAAATCATGCTCTTCGCGATGTTTACCCGAAAACGGTTCCCTTCACTGAATTTTTATGCGCGATGCATACTAACTGGAGAAGAAGAAGAAAACAAATTAGTGAACAAAAGGATAATTTATTTATGTTTTACTGGTTTATCTAAATTTATTGGATGAAGTTTTTCATTATAAATGTTGAATAGTTTGTTTCATCTTTAATATTACTGTTTGTCAGACCGCTCAGGTTGTTACAGTTTTCTTTTCTGTGTGTCGTGTCCTTTCAGGACATGGACGATCATAGCTCTCCACAACTTCCTGTCTGTTGTTACTCAAAGTAACGTTGGATTCTTTATCATCCTACATTGTCCACGCTCTGACATCCGTTCAAACAAGCCCGTTATATAGGTTACTCTTTCTTTCAGTATATCTTGTGAATATTACATTTTCTAAGTCCTCTTTTCATCGAACCTATATTCATTTATTCCTTATGACCCCGTTTATTTTATTTTTTCCATTTTTTCCAACCTGTCTATTTATTGCAAACTGTTCGTTTATTAAAATCTCCTCTGCCTCCTTTTTCAGTCGTAGGTATGACGATAAACTACATCCAGCAAAAAGAAAGAGAGATTGAAAGTTTTGAGAACCCTGGAAACACCTCTTAATTGCTACTATTCCCAGTTTGATCCTGACCCGGGGTGGTATCACCTGTTAGGATCCCAACTATGGGCAAATAGTGAAACCTAAACAAAAACAAAACATTATGAAAGTATAAAAATACATTCTTATAGTAAAATACAAGCAATACATCTTTATATATAAAGAAAGAAATGACGAACAATACAATTTATCTGTAGTTGAAAGCATACGATAACTTTCAAAATATGATGAATTGAAGGGCATAAAATTGCTAAGAAATATCTAGATTTCGGCATTAAATAACCCATAGAGATTGATATGCCGCTAAACAAAAACAACCAGCCAACAAAAGCCTCCTTTTTAGCCGAAAAACTAATTTCGAATAAATTTTCCAGCCTCCTCGTTTATTCCGACCTATCCTGTTCCCTGAGAGTAGATTTGGAGTTGTTAACCTGACTGTGTTTTGCAATGAAGACATGTCTACTCTCACTCTGCCACTTTTACGAAGAAATAATTCTCATAGGCAACCGTCAAAATAGAGTAAGATAATGTTCTAATTCGCTATTCTATCGTTAATTCTATAGAAAATGTTCAGAGGAACGACATTCCTTAGTTTCACCAGTGCAAACCTTCACTGTTAAAATCCGACAGGCAAGAGTAAAGTCCCGCTTGAGAAGCTTCTTCCTACGAACTGCTATTTTGTCGTAAAGGATGTTTTCTCGATCACTACAATATTAACCTGTTCAAGTCTAAGATCAACCCTTATTTCTCCTACATCACCGCATAACGTCCTCTTCTTACGTTCATACAAAATCATTCACTTACCCTCTACCTTGAATGGCACTCAGGCCTTGTATTGGGCAAACATTAGTAAAAATCTTTTTTTTTTTTAAGTAGGCGGGGGGATTTTTTCCGGTCATTTTTCCAACATCTTTGACAACTGATATTGTTGTTCTTTATAAATCTTGCCAGTCAACCTGTTACTCGTATCAACTCGAAACATATTTTTAAACTAACTGAACTTTATCCTTTAATCGTTGAAATTTTACTTTTTTTTCTTCTTGTGACCAATTTCCTTAGTCCTACTAGTTCATTGGTCTTGCGCAGCTAAGACCAACCATGCTGCGTACACTAAAACGAATCATCCTCATCACATTCTTATTTCAATAGTGAGATGTAAGCTTCACTCGAACAGCTTCTTACTACGAATCGTTACTTTGTGGAACCGACAGCCAAGAGGGCGCTTCTCCGGTCATTGCAATCTTAACCTGATCAAACCTAGAATTAATGGTTATCTTCACTACATATCCTCATAAACTCTGCCTCTTACTTCTTACTCTGTAACCCTCTAACTCGAGTGGCATTGTGGCCTTGAAAAGAGTGAACATTATTGTAAAAAAATGTAGACTGCAAAGTATTGGGTTGGGGAATAAGTCGTGAGCGTTTTTTTGAAAGTAAAATCTTTGAGATACCAAACATTTGGCGAATGTTTTAGAAGAACAATTTCTTATTGTTCTTCTAACAATATGTATGCTTTTTTGTTAATTTCATTACATTTTGGTTCTGTTTCAGACTCCTAAAATGGAATGTCAAGTAAACAAAAAAATGCTCATTTTCGACACCTTTTGCTTTTTGCATATAATCGAGGAGTTAACGCTGCCAAAACAGCTCGTGAGGTTTGTAGTGTGTATGGAGATGGCGCAATCCTTCAAAGTGCCCCCTGGTGTTGGTTTTCGCGCTCCAAAAAAGGAAATTTCGATCTGGGGGATGGGGAGTGCCCCGTTTGACTAGTTGAGTTTGATGGAGAGCGATTAAACCTGTTTCTTCACGAAAATCCACTTCAGATGACCAGAAAATTGACGGAACAAAATCGCCTTCATTCAATGGGGAGAGTTCAGAAACTTGGTTCATGGGTGCCACACGCGTTGAATGGCCACATCAAGAATCAGCGCACGACAATTGCAGCCAGTTTGCTGGCTCGTCATCGCTCAACATACGGTCATAAACAGCGTTTCCTTTATCGCTTTGTCACTGGCGACGAAAAATGGTGTCATTACGTCAATATGAAGCAGCGTAAAGAATGGCTCAGCCCCAACAAGCAAGCGACACCTCGAGCAAAACAAGACCTTCATTCTCGAAAGACCATGTTGTGTGTATGGTGGGACTGGGATGTCATAATTCATTATGAATTGCTTGAGCGAAACCAAACGGTAAATGCCGAACTCTACGTTTAACAACTGCACCGTCTCCGTGAAGTAATTCAGCAAAAAAGACCGAATCGGCGAGAGTTTGTTCTTCTTCAACACGACAACGCTCGTCCTCACATTGCCAATATGACCAAAACCGTCATTCAAGAATTTGGATGGGAAGTGTTGCCTTATCCTCCGTACTCGCCAGACTTGGCACCATCAGATTTTCATCTCTTTTCGATGTCATACGTGGTGTAACGTTCAATACTGATGTTGAATTGAGGGTTTGGTTGGACAAATTCTTCACCTCAAAACCAGGAGATTTTTATCGTCAAGGAATAGAAAAACTCTGTGACCGATGGGAAAAGTTATCAACAGCAATGAAAATTATATTGTTGACTAATTTTATGTAATTTAACATTGTAAGACCATGACAATAAAACCTTTTGAAAAACGCTCACGACTTATTCTCCAACCCAATATAATATTGCATAAGTGTTAATACCAGGACAAAACATCTTCGTCTGACACTGATAAACATTCATGTTTATCAATGGCACCCTTTTGACATTGCTTTAACTTACATATAAACTCTATTATCAGCTTTCTTTCGGTTCTATTGTTATTTCGCGCCGTTTGTTTATATTCACAATATCTAGTGCTTGAATCGTGTTATTCACGAGACAATTGACTTTGTAATATGCATCCGTATGTTATACGTTAAATGAATTCTGCAATCGGTGCATTTCGTTCATATTTCGCAAATGTAGATTAATGCAACTCAAGGTCAAGTGTGAGGAGGGGATGATGTAGGAAAATGGCATTATTCCAGACTTCCAAGTGCAGACAGCTTGCATCTCTTGAAAATCAGTATTCAAAATCGTAACTTTTTTTTTTATACAGGGGCTCGAACACTGACCTTTGGCACCGGTTGCAAATGCACAACTTTTTTTTTCAGTCACGTGCGAAGTGGTAACGAATGTAGCAAGATTATGTTACTCTAATCTTCAAATTCAAGCTGGCTTTCTTGTTTGCCTTAAAAATCAGCATGCGGTATCTTTGTTTTTATAGTTTCGAACACTGACTTTTGGCACCGGGTAGCAAATGCATGACTTTTTCAGTCAGGTGGCAGGCTGTCATGGGACTAGCCAGATTGCGTTGCTCCAATCTTCGAAATAAGCTGGCTTGTTTTCCTTGAAACTCAGCATTTAATATTTTCGGTTTTATTCGAGATCGAACACCGATCTCTAGCACTGGTATCAAATACATATCTTTCTCACCCACGAAGTGCACCCAGTCGATATTTACTTACCTTGCACTGAAACATGGTAACAAGTGTGGGACATCCAACGAGGCTCCGAATTTACTGACATGTTACAGACGAGGCTACTTTTCTATACAGTGGTAATGTGAAATTGAGGGTGACAGAACTAATTTCGACTCGGAATCTGAAAATGGGAATTTGCAGTTCAAACCCCACGCTCAGTTCCTAATAGAAATTTCCCGAATAGTTCTATTTAAGTGTAAATGTACATGCTTCATTCAAAAATAGCAAAGACATTTTGATAAAATCTACCGCTTTAGAGTTATCGACAATAAAAGTTCGGACTCATTCGCGTCGCGGTGGGTGATGTTGAAATTAATTCTGCACCCCGAAATTAACTCGTGAACGCCCGTTCTACGGCGATATAAATAGTCTATATATTAATACGCTTGTACCTATGTATAGTGTGTGTGTGTGTGTGCCACGCTTGGTATCACACACACACACACACACACACACACACACACACACACACACACACACACACACACACACACACAGATATGTGAGTGCAACAGAGAGAGGGATTGAAAGGGATCGTCTTCCATAAAGGTAGTGAGGGGTTAAATCATGTTTCCTGACCTAACGATCTGTAGAGGACAAATTTGGCGATGAACAGCAACTGATCTTTCGAAATTAAAATCTTTCCTTTTTTAAAATCTTATTTTCGCAAATTTGTTACAACCTGACAGAATCCAGAGCGTGTTGATATATATATATATATATATATATATATATATATATATATATATATATATATACATTTCCATCCATTCATCTTAGATAAAGATAGTTATTTGCAGTGTGATGTTAAATAATGTTCAAGATAACTTTCATTTCACGATTTGATAGGAAAAGCTGGATCAATTCAAAAATGTCTCCGGAGCCACCGTAACTCTTCAACTTGTGGAAAAGACTGAGTATTTGTTCTGTGAGAGAAATACGTTTTTCGTCATGCAAACTCATTGATGTACCTATTGACTGCTACGAAAGCTGTTTGGAAACAAATAATCGTAAATCTCGTAACTGGCGCACGCAGAAACATTACATTGAAAGAAATCTGTATTTCAACTTCGTATTTGAGTGATATTGATTGATGTTAACTCACATCACACAATCTCTAACGTACTTCTTCTTTTATGCGCCGTGTCCCTTCAGGGCGTAGGCGATCATGACCCCCACATCTTCCTGTCTTTGTAGCTCTTAATAAGTCTTTCCTTTTTGTTATTTCTCCCCAAAACTTTTATACAATCTATTGACTCAAGCTCATCAAATATATTTCGTGGTGCTTTCCTCTGTCCCTCTTCCCTGAATGTGAGTATCAGGTTTTCCAAGACTTCCTTCCTCATTACGTATTTAAGAAATTTCAACTGCCTCTTCCTGATGTTAAGTTTCCTTTCTGTTTCCATTCTCTCCAAAACCTCGTCGTTGCTCACATGTTCGGCCTATGATATCCTGATCATCTTTCTGTAGAACGTTCCTCTGTTGCTTCAGGAGATTGAAGAGACTGTCCAGCATTCGCTGTCATACAGGAGGATAGATATCACGTAACAGTTCAGTATTCTTTTATACGTAATAAGCAATGTAGAGGTTGTTATACAAGAAAACTGAGTACAATTTCTACAACCTCCACGTGAACTAGGATGGTGGTCTTGGATGAAACAGAAAGCGACAAAAACATTAGAAGAGTGTGAATCATTTACAAATATAGGTAGGGTTTGCTCGTAAAAGGAAATGAGTGGGAGAGAGCGAGAGAGAGAGAAGAAAATATAAATTTTGGAATATAATCTTCTTATGAATGGCCTTGCTGCCCTGTCCATCCGCTCTTGACGAAACTGTCGACGTATTTATATGTTACTTATTACGTCAATGGAGTCCAAGCACACGCAGTAAACGATGTCGTCCAGAAGATCAAACATCTCCAGTCGTTTTAACATCAAACGCAAATTAGAGAGCGGAAAAGAAATAAATTAAAAAGTAAGAAAACAAACAACAACCCCAAAACAGAGATTTAATTCTTGCAAATGTAAGAAAACAAACACACACACACACACACACACACACACACACACACACACACACACACACACACACACACACACACACACACACACACACACTATATATATATATATATATATATATATATATATATAAGTCCTGGAAATGACAATAAACTACATCCGGCAGCAAGGCCTTTTAATCGGGAGATTGAAGGTTCTGTTCACCCTGCTGCTGTTCACCCTGACCCGGATTCGCCCTGACCCAGGTACAGTCTGACCCTGGTTGGTAGCACGTGTTAGGGTTTCAGCTATGGACCAATAGTGATTCCCCAAACAAAAGCAAAACACTATGAAAGTATAAAGATGCATTTTTATAGTAAAAATACCAGCAATATATTTTTATATAAAAAATGACAACAATATTTATGGTAAAAATGACCCACGATTTATTTTAAAGCAAAATGACCAGCAGTATATTTTATAGAATTACCAACAATACATTTCATAGTAAAATGACCAACAGTACATTTCATAGTAAAATGACCAACAATATATTTTTAGAGTAAATTGACCAACAATACATTTCATCTGTAGTTGAAAGCATGCGATTGCCTGTAAAATATATTTAGTTGAAGCCATAAAATTGTGCTAAAATATTTAGATTTTGGCATTAAATATTCTACAAAAGTTGATATGCCTCCAAACAAAATCAATCAATAGTGTATATATGAAAAATAACTCATTGATTTTTATATTTTATACTAAATTTTCTTGGCTGAATTGAAATCGAGACTTAACGAAAATTTCAATAAAGAAGTTTAAATACATTTTACCAAAAAATGAATAAGTTATTAATTAAGTTTTACCAAAGAACAAAAAATGAAAAACAAACAAACAAAAAAACCCCAGAAGTTTTCTTAGAAATTTGAAATATTTGTTTGGCCAAAATGTTCATTCGGTTAATTAAGTAAATTTTCTACTTAATAAGCGAGCGAACTTTTTTTGCTAACTCAATATAATAGTTTATATTACGCGTAGCATTTATAAATTTGATATGTTTGAAAAGGTTTACTCACTCTGACACTTATACTTATAATAAACCAACAAATAAAACCATTTACAACAATTTCGTAAGTTGGTGCCAAAGTATCCATAATGCATTTCGTGTGTAAACAGACATGGCGAATATATGAAATTTAATATTGCGTGTTGATGTCTTGTAAATGTGTACGCGTTCATTTATAAAAGATTGAAGAAGCGACAAAAACTTGGGTTTCCTCTATGGACCGTCTATACTTTTTTATATATAAAAAGGAGGGAAACAGTTTTCAATGCCTGTATGATATGTTCGTTTTCTTTTTTTAGTCCAGAAGTAAGTTAGGGTAAATAATGATAAGAATTGTTATAATGCTCAAGCTTAAGTCAGTTTTGCGTTGAGTTTGTCCGACCAAAGTAAATGTTGTACATTGTTTATCGGTGGAGGTTCCCCAAAACACGTTCGAACGCTATGCGTTGAAAAGTCGTAAGAGAATTGTTCTGTCTTTTCCGGAAGTTGGGTCATAAAATTGCGCAGATGAACAAAAATCCTTTCCGGTTCATTTATTAGTAGCATCATGGGAAAATGTATTTCTTTTCTTTTTTACTATTCATTATAATTATTTTATTCATTGACTTTATTTAATTTCCCCACAAATATGATATTGACAAAATTAGAATAATCATAGCTACTTAGATTATTTATACTCGAATTTCAAATAGACAGTCCCGGACGATTATTCTTTTTGCAGAAAAATCCACTCGGACGATCCTTTTTCCAGCCACTCCTTTAATTAAATATTCAAATATAACGCTTTTTCATAGAATGTTCGTAGAATAAATAAAGGAGTAGGTAGAAATTTCTTGAAAAAATTCTCACTTATCACCCTTGACAGAGTTCAAAACATTTACATGGCCTTGTGGGTGATTAATTATTTTCCATACTAAAACCCCTTTCGCAAAGACGAAACGTCGCAAGCTTAACGCTACTTTATCGTTATATTCACGGAAAATGTTCAGACGAGCTACCTCCCTGAGTTCTAAGAGTCCAGATCTTTACAGCTAATACCATATACATAGGGTCAACACATCCGTCTTCCATTGGTAAAGAAGAAGTTTTATTCAGACATTTTTTTCACAAGAACTGTTATTTCGGGAAACATACCCTTGAAAAGATACTTCCTTGATCACTATGATCCTATCCTCTTCAAGCCTAGTACCAACCGTTATCTATCCTACACAACCTCATAATTTATACTAGTTATATCCTATATAATGCAACAACCTCATATTTAACTGAAAATTAGGAGTCCACTTGTTACTCGAAACAGTTTTTTTTTAATTAACTGAGCTTTAACTTTTAATCTTTGTCATTTTGCTTCTTTTGTCTTCTTTTGTGACCGACTTCCTTAATTCCACCAATCCTGGCCTTCGCAGTTAAGACCCACATATATCATATACACTGGAACGAATCATCCTCATTCCCTTCGTATTCCATTAGTGAGATGTAAGTTCTGTCTAAAATTCCGCTAACTTTTGACGGGGACGGGTTTAGCTCTATCTTCAGAAAATAGGAAAGGCGCATAGAGAGCCCAGGTAACAATTGGTAGAGTTGCGGAAAAGGTGCTCTTCGCGACGAAGCGGAACAGGTGAGTGGTTAAAGGTAGTAGCCGCTTCGTCTATTAACAGGGCCCCTTTTAAGCCGAAAACAAAATCACCTTTGAACCAGGTGAGAGAACACAAAAATATTCAGTCAAATCTCCCGAGCAACCAACTGCAGTGCTTCCACCCCTATGGGGAGAGTTCATAGCCGGTAACTTTTATTTTCCACAGTTCCACTCGAACAGCTTCCTCCCAGGAACCGCCTTCTTCTGTGGAACCGACTCCCTAGAGGATGCTTCCCCGATCATTGCGGTATGTTGTTCCTCGATGGTATAATTTCTATACGAGTGATCTCATTGCTCTTTATCGCTCGATTGAAAGATGAAGTACTGCGCGTGGCTAGGTCATTTCATGTGCACGCGTGGTGTCACGCGTCAGCGCTTTCTTGTTGCTTTTAACGCGTAATTTAAAAAGTAGCTTAGTGATTGATTCATTTGTTTGTTTAACGGCATATCAACTCCTCAGGGGTCATTTAATGTCGAAATTTAATTTTCTTGGGAGCTTTGAAGTAATAAAAATATGATACGAGCGTCATTCAATAAATAAAGTGAATTTTTCGGTATAAGGACTTCTAATACAGATAGAAGCTTACTTTTTTTTATTTTTCAACGTAGTCTCCCAGCACTGTCACACACCTTTCCCATCTGTGCACAAGCTTCCGTATTCCCTCAGCGTAAAAATCTTTGGACTGATGTCTCAGCCAGTCGCTCACAACACTTTTGACTTCATCGTCACTTTTAAACTTCGTGTCTCTCGTGAACGCTTTTAAGGGACCAAACAGGTGAAAGTCTGAAGTGGCAAGGTCTGGGCTGTAAGGGGGATGAGGGAGCAGTTCCCAGCCCAGCTCGTTGATGGTCTGCACCGTTTGTGCTGCTGTGTGAGGCCTTGCGTTGTCATGATGCAAGATGACTCCTTCTGACTGATGACCCCTGCGTTTGTCCCAACAGATAAGCTCAAAGTCCTTGCAATGTCATCCACTGTCACACTGATTGAGGTCATTGACTGATTCACTTCTGTAGGCCTCCCAGGCCTGTCTTCATCCTCAACACTGCTCCGTCCTTCTTTAAACAATTTAGCCCACTTGTAGACATTTTTTGGCTGAAACATGTGGCACCATACACAGTTGACATTCTCCTATGAATTTCAACTGGTTTGCAACCTTCAGCAACCAAAAACTTGATAACTGACCGCTGTTCAATCCTGGAGCATGCTTCTTGGTCGGCCATCTTTGTTAATCGCCCAAACTCTCAAAGTTTTTTTTAATCTGCAGAAGAAATTAAATCCATGTGAAAAAAAAGTAAAACAAAAAAAATAAAATAAAAAAGAGTAAGCTTCTATCTGTATTAGAAGTCCTTATACCGAAAAATTCACCTTATTTATTGAATGACCCTCGTATATGTTATTCTGCTTTCACAATTGAATATATCGCAGACGATACTCAGCTTTTGTTGGTTCGTTGATTTTTTTAGCAGCGTTTAATGCCGAAATCTAAATATTTTTTACATAATTTTATACTGTCAGGGTAAAAAGTTCATTTTTTATTTTTTAAATATATAGTTTGTTGATCATAAAATGTATTGCTGGTAATATCACTACTAAAATGTACTGTTGGTAATGTTTTTATAAAAAACTGTATTGCTTGTATTTTTATACTTTTTTAGTGTTGTATTGTTGCCATTTTGCTATAAAAATGTATTGTCGGTCATTTTGCTATAAAAATGACCTGTTGATTTTGGGGGGGGGTACTATTTGCTCATAGCTGGAACCCTAATAAGTGTTAGCACCCCGGATTAGGATGGAGCTGGAAACAACAGCAGTTAAGAGGTGGTTCCACGCTCCACAAAAACTCCAGTCTCCCAATCAGAGACCTTGCTGCCGGATATAGTTTATCGTCATACCCAGGACGAGTTATCTAATAGTGCTCAATATCAGTGTTAATGTTAGATGTAGACCGATGTTTAAAATCGCCCTAAAATACTTCAGAAATGTATAAAAACGCAGTTTTATTTTACAAGCCTTTTGGCATTACAGTAAGTTTTACGATAAAAATAAATATTCAGATCTCGGAACAAATAGTAAAATTGTTTAATTCACACTTCTTTTATAGAAAAATAATTGTCAGTATAGATATAGTGTAATGGCTATCGGCGCGGAGAATGAATTGGGCCTGTCTGCTGTGTTCAATTCCTGCTCGATTCTGATTCGTTCATTTCTTGCTAATGTTGTTTTTTAAAGGCATGAAACCATCTTGCTTGAGCTATGGGTTAAATAGTGGGGCAGACTGAGCTCTCTTGTCTTAATTCAAAGCCAGCTTCAAGATGGTTAACCCCCTCAGACTATTTTGCCCTAGACACACTACTGCTGCGATCGCGGCAGTAAATGTGGTACTTCTGCGACAATAATTGGTTACGTGACTTGTGAAGTTGTGAAGAATTGTCAATATTCTTTAATTATTTGGAACTATTGTCCTCTTCTTGATTATTATAGATGTCATTATAGTTACAGCATTTCGGCCAATCACTTTTTGGTCATCATCAGATGTCCATTGTTTGGCGGATATCTGTTGATTATTTGCAGTAATTTGTAAGTGCTGATTATGGTCAACATAGATGAGTGTGTGTGTGTGTGTATTCTAGAGAGATAGAGAGAAAGAAAGAGAGAGAGAGGGGAGTTGTTTATTTTCAAAATAAAATTATAGAGTTAATGTTTGAAGTAAAACGATATTCTTCTTTCAGGAAAAACTCATAAAGTCCTACCAGGATTTGTTACTGGTAATGTTAATATTAGCAGTTTTCTTATATGGAAACATTCAGCATTCATTGACCGAGCAACCAGTACTAATGTTGGCTGAAATTTTAAAAATCTTTCCCTTAAAACAATTTTTCACGAAAATAGGTTTCACAAGTTAAGTAGCTGTTAACGCTTTCTAGTATTGATGAGGGTTTCTTTCGTAACCTTTGATCTGAAGTAGGGCGGAACGTCAGCATCTTGATTATGTCTTTCTTTCTTCAAGTTAAATATAACATCCATTTTAGTTGTTACTACTGTTGAAAGTCCTCAAATGATGTGGTTTATGTTACTTGGTACAGTCCTTTGTAACTTTGTAGCGCTAGTCCACAAAGTTCGACGAAGGGTGGTCTTCGCCAAGATCCAAATTATGGGCACAAACTTAACAATGTCACTAGCAGAAACAGAAAGAATACTATAAGAACTCTTAGATAAGAAAGTAAAGGAAGGCGGGAAAAAAGATAATGCACCAATTGTTAAAATATAGAATTCATGGTTTTAAGCAAGGCGGACAACTCAAGATGCGATCTATGAATTGGAGATGTCAAAATAAAGCTAGGACAGAAATTTAACTTGAAGTTTAACTGGGAAGGTAAAAGTTACACCAAAATCCGAAAGTACATTGAAATAGCAAAAGGTGCCTTCCATAGGTTAAACAGGAAAACTTCAATCAAAACAAAATAAAAAAGCATTGAACTGCTATGTAATATCAATCCTCCTATAGAGCAGTGAATGCTGGACAGTCTCCTCACAGATGAGACGAAGACTTGAAACAACAGAATGTAGTTCTACAGAAAGATGTTGAGAATACGATGGGCAGAACATATGAACCACAAGGACATTTTAAGGACAATTTGAACAAAAAGACACCTTTACTTAAAATGAAAAAGATACTGTTGAAATTTCTTGGACGCATAATCCAGAAAAGAGTTCTTGGAGAATTTTACACTAACAGGACGTACTGAAGCCAAACCATGTAACGTTTCAAATACGTTACCTTATAACGTTACATCAACAGAAAATGGATAATAAAGACCGCGAAGATATCAGTTAATTAGTTATTCTAAATTAAAAGAAAATGCGAAATGAAATTTGATACCTTCTACACATATTTTGAGAAAAGAAAAATATTCAGATAATATTTAACCAGTGCGACATTTTTCAGCTACAACACTTCGTAATGTTACCATAACGTTGTGAAAACTTTGGGAATGCGGAGTTATTTTAGGAAATAGTTCATTGCAACTCGGGTCACCATAATGTCACAAAATACAACTTGTCTGAAATGTTACAAGAGCGTTCGCTGTTGGATGGGGCCATTACATCTCATATTTTATTTAGCGAGGCTGCTTATTTTATTTAGCAGTACAATGTAATTAATTAAAAGATTTTACCCCTTCTTCTTTCAGCGTCATCATAAGAGGTGTTGTCATAATAGCAGTCACATTATTGTGATAAAATTTATATTGCACCGAAAACACATCACGAAGTTACAATTTGCTTATAGAGTTAGATGTCAAGACGACAAGAGTTAAGATCACTTGACCCGAAATGGGGCCGTCTGTGCCGAGAAGCAGGCCCAGCGACGAATTGCGAAGTCTTTTATTATTATTATTATTATTATTATTATTATTATTATTATTATTATTATTATTATTATTAATCTAGTTCTTTCTTTGGTGAAAAATTTAAAAAAATGTTTCATATTAAAACTCGTGTTATCAATTTATAGCAGATTCCAGTGGTTGCAAAACTGCATTTTAAATTCTGACATTTTAATGGTTTTTCACACACACACACACACACACACACACACACACACACACACACGCATATATATATATATATATATATAATTATAATATATCGCACATCTATTGCTAGTGTTAATAAAGCAGTGCTCGATGTAATACAACAAAGCTATTAAATATATATATATATATATAAAGCGATTAATAAGAACTAACAAAGTCTGTCTGTTTAATATATATATATATATATATATATATATATATATATATAAGTGCGTGTGTGTGTGTGAGAGAGAGAGAGAGAGGAAAAAGACAAGAGGAACTTTATGAAGTTGCTCAGAGGACAAAACGCTTATAGTTTTTCATCTTGTCTTTTTACTCATTTTGTTCCTTTACCGACACATTCTATCTGAAAATAATTTACACACATACTCACATACAAACACATACACACATATATGTGTGTGTGTGTATGTATGTGCACGTGTGTGCATATATGTGTGTGTGTGTGTGTCTTTATAACCATTAACATGCCAGAAATATGCATGAAAATCTATAAAATCTATCTATCTATCTATCTATCTATTATGGTCCAAGTTCCTTGTACCACGGTGATGGTCCAAGGTAGAACCAATGAAGAATAACTCGAACACAGGTATGCAATAACACAGATATATTACAAACAGAAATATGTACAAAGAAGTAGAAGTATTAGAATCAGATTTGGTTAGAGTGAACTATGTTGTCTCGACAAGTATTACTATTCCAATGTCTTACAGTAATCGTCTGACTCTGACTGACTGAACGCTGCTCCCTCTTGAGGCGCAGTATTTTTGATGTCTGGAATAGTTTATTATTATTATGGGTAAGTCCCTAACACCCCCCTTCCGTGGCTTTTGCGTAGCAGGGGTTTTAATATCTTTTTTTCTTTGGATCTATTTCCAAAGGTTCTGTGAACTTTTTTTTCTGGACGATTTTCTTGGTTCTGGCATTGTTTGTGGTCTTTTTATATCAAATGTATCGAAAATCGTGTCCATTACCTCTTCTTGAGGTGGACCGTTAGCATCCTGTAACGGTCTCTTCCTTATTTGGTTTACGTGCCATTTTATGTGAGAATTTTTGTCCGTGTACTATGTAAACCATATTGCCAATTCTTTTCTCAATTGTCCCTTGCTCCCAGTAAGATGTATTATTTTTATATGCTTTAAAAAAACTTTTTCTCCTGGGAGGAATTTTCTTTTTGGTGCGTAGGGCTGTGTTACTTGTTTCTTTTGACTTGGTAGCAATTTACCAAAAGCTGATCTGATTTTTCGAGCGAACATCACTTCTGCGGGTGATAATGCCGATGGCGTAGCATTATTTGGCGTAATTCGATATACCTGAAGAAATTGCTGTAATGCTTTTTCCGTAGGCACATCATAGGCTTTTCGTAACGCTCTTTTGAGTGTATCAACAAATCTCTCCGCTTGCCCATTTGATCTTGGGTGATAAGGCGGGGATTTTATATGTTTGACTTGATAAATTTCGCAAAACTCTTGGAAGTCTGCTGATGTGAATTGCGTTCCATTATCTGTGACTAGGCAATCCACTACTCCAAACCGAGCGAATAGTTCGTGGAGGCAATTTATGGTAGTTTCCGCAGTATGACTTTTGCAACGAAACACCTCCGGCCATTTACTATAACTATCTATAATGATTAAATAGTAGAACCCGTCAATTGGTCCTGCATAATCTGCGTGTATTCTTGATCACGGACGATCAGTCTCTGGCCATGGCTTATGGATGATTGGCGGTGCTTTTGCTGCTAAGTTACAACCCTTGCACATTTCCACCATCTGAGTTATATCCTGGTCCCTATTTTTCCAATATACATAGCTTCGCATTAGCGACTTCATTCTATTTTTTCCAGGATGTCCCCTGTGGAAATCCTTTAGGATTCGCTTTAGTAGTGTTTTGGGAATTACAACCCTTTCGTTGTAAAGTAGCACATTATCGCATAGAGAAAAGCTGTCCGAAATTTGCTTATCTTTTTCTGCTATTTTTGCTTTTGTTTCATTTATAAATTCATCATTTTTGGCTTCATTTTTTATGTCTTGTAGTGTGACTGGGAGGTTTCTAACTATAAAACATAGTACTGTTCTGATATCTTCTTCATTTCTTAGGGCTGCGATTACCGTATCTTCCAATGGCTCTGTCTTCGTTGGTATAAGTCTCGACAGACCATCCGCATGTCCGATCTTTTTCGTTGGTAAATACTCCAATATGAAATTGTTGTTCAGAAGAATTGTTCCCCATCTAAGTAACCTATTTGCAGTGTAAACCGGTAGACCTTTTTTCGAACCAAAAATTGTTAGTAACGGTTTGTGATCCGTCTGTAGCGTAAAATATCTACCATAGATGTACCTATGAAATCTTGTGACCGCGAAGATAATTCTCAGAGCTTCTTTCTCTATTTGTGAGTAATTTTTCTCCGTTGGTAGTGGGGGTTCGAGAAGCATGTGCGATGGGTTTTATTGTCCCATCTGGCATTTTATGCAATATACACGCTCCGACTCCATATGCGCTCGCGTCACTTGCTACAATAATTTCTAGTTTAGGATCGTAGTGTGCCAAAAATAAATCCGATATTAACGTTTCGATTATTTCGTCAAATGTTTCCTGGCATTGATCTGTCCACTGCCAAACTTTTTCTTTCTTTAGAAGCCGGTTCAAGTTTATGCATGTGAGGTATGAATTCCTGGTAGTAACTCACTAAGCATAGAAAACTTTGTAACTCTGTTATGTTTTTAGGAACAGGCATTTTTTTTTATTGATGTTGCCCTTTCGGGGTCTAGTCGTCTTCCTTCTTGATCTATAAGGTATTTAATTTCCTTCATGAAAAAATCGCATTTGTTTTCTGTTACTTTGAATCCATAGCTTTGTATTCTCTTAAACACTTCTTGTACATGTTCCCAATGTTGTTCACTATCTATCTATCTATCTATCTATCTATCTATCTATCTATCTATCTATCTATCTATCTGTTTGTCTGTCCTAGTCTTTTCATGTCTATTTTTCTTTTCTAATGGGCTTTATCTAAGCAAATGTAAGGATTTACTTTGGTAAAGTCAGAAGACGAAACGCGTCGACTAAGATAAGTTTTCCATTCGTCTTTATTTTTATTGTTCTTAAATTTTACAAATAAGAAAATGGCGTATTGGTTGTCTATCGTTAAACGATGGACTGATTGAAAAAAAAAACACCGGTTTTCGTACGATCAGCGAAGTTAAGCAACGTTGAACCTAGTCGGTACTTAGATGGGTAACCACTTGGAAATACCAGGTGCTGTAAGCTTAGATGTGCAGCTGTGTAATGGATGACGGCTCATAAATTGGCCCCGAGTTCCAAATGCAGTCGCGTTCGTTACATTCACTTACGTGCAAATACCCTTGGGAATGGTTTGAATCTACCTCTTCTTTCCCGCCCCCAACCCCAGCAGAGGTTAATTAGTAGGACTGGTATCAGTAGATGATATATTTTTTAACCCTCGACTGTTTAAATCAGGGAACCTGAAGACAGAAGAAACTGACTTTGATTTTTCCTCTTCATGATCCTTTCAGCTAGCTTGGCGGCATCCATCTCCCAACGATGAAGTTTTGAAGAAAATGGAACACAAAAAGGAAACTAATACTTAACACCAGGAAGAGAGAATTGAGGTTTCTGGGGCACATAACGAGCAAGGAGGGCTTGGGAAATCTGATACTCACGGTACAGATGGACTGCAAGAGGGACAGAGGATAACAACGCATTATATACTTAGTGAGCTTGAGTAAATGGATGGCGGAACAAGGTTTAAGAGAAATAACTGAAAGGCAAAATTTATTAAGAGCTACAAGGGACAGGAAATTGTGGAGAGCTATAATCGTTTACGTCCTAATGGGTCATGGCACATAAAGAAAAAGGGATCTTTTTCTGTTAATTCAACCTAAATAATGTAAAGTTACTTATCGCAAATATTAATTTACCCCAAGAAATTATAAATTTTAAATCAAACTTTTTTTCTTTTTAGCTTACCCTGAAATTGCCAGAGAGAACAGCTTCCAGATTATTGGACACAATCCGAAGCTGTATTTTGCCTGCGACTACGATTATCTTGGATTGTTTGAAGGATGATCCCAATTATATTCATCTGACTGTAAATCACAGTATGAATTTCGTTGATCCAGAAACATCAGCTCACGCACAAACAATCGAAAGTGCCTAGCGGAACGCCAAAATGAAGAATAGGTCCATTTTTGGGACTCGACGTAGTATTATAGACTCTTATTTGTGTGAATTCCTCTGGAGACGTAAGGCAAAAAATAACAATAAATGCATTTTTGAACAAATTTTAAAGGACATTTCTGAATTTGGATGTGAATTTTAGTAAGTATAAATTCTTTTTATTTTGGGGTGAATTAATAGTTTGGGGTGAATTAGCAGAAAATATGCAGAAAAATTTTGACAAAAGAGTATCGTGATGGAGTACTTAGTGAGACAGGAACATATTATGCTTGTGTCCTGGTTTCCAAAATGGAGTACTTTAGACTGCTATTATATATGAATATACTAAGTTGGGATTGGTGCCTTGAATATAAGTGAGAAAAACGAACGACAGGAAATTAAAGATTTAGATAAAAAAAAATGAAAGCATAAAAAAAATTAGCACTCCTGATGGTTTTCTCAAGAAATGAGTTTAAATTTTACTTTTAACGATTTGTTTTTTCTTTATATCTTTTGTTGTTTCTTTTTTATCTTTCTGCTGTAGACTATGCCTCGTCAGTTTCGACTGGAAACCACCTTTTTACACGGGCATTAATATTAATTAAGCTTGTTAAAGTTAAGAAAGTTGACAGTATACGCGCACAATCTCTTCACACGAATCTTTACACACATTCGATTAAGACACACACATGCAAAATACCAACCAAATGTTTGGATAACAATCATGAAATATTTATTTACTCTAGCAACAATTTTCCACCTATCGGTTGTTTAGACACTAGTTTGCTCCCAAAGGGTAGCGGCAAAACCAGTACTACCTGATTATCATCTGTTTTGGCCCCGCAAGTGACATTTATCTGATAAGCATTTTCACTTGTTGGAGACATTCAAGGGTGTCTCTAGTCGATTGACGGCAAGTTTTTCCAAGAGGCGTATACACCAATGGCATCGACCAATTATTGACTTGGAGAGGGATAGGTTCTAGTAAGTCTCCTTGCCCAAAACACGACCCGTGTGATTCTTCAAATTTCAACCCGGATATAAGCGTTAGGAGGGAGATAGTCAGGTGCACAGTAGCGAAGCGACGATAGGGCCACATCTGGTCATGGGACGGATGATGATGATGATGATATAAGTATATTTATCACAATGGTGACTCCGTGAAAAAATAGCATATTAATATACACTACTGCGCAAAAGTAAGCAAACCCCTAAGAAAATGTTTAAAATAATTGTCTTTTTTTTCCAGATTATCAACAAATCTTAAACTATATATTCATTAAGGAAAACCTTTATTAAATGAATTACAACCACTTTTAAAGATTTTTTTATCAAGCTAGAATAAAAATATTAATTAAAAATTAAGATGTGCAAAAGTATGTGCACCGCACTTTATGCACAGTGTTTGTATAGTCATAAACATTTTGGATAAGTAAGCATTTGTACATTTGTACATAAACATTTTGGATAAGTTAGCATTTGTACATTTGTACATAAACATTTTGGATAAGTTAGCATTTGTACATTTGTACATAAACATTTTGGATAAGTAAGCATTTGTACATTTGTACATAAACATTTTGGATAAGTTAGCATTTGTACATTTGTACATAAACATTTTGGATAAGTTAGCATTTGTACATTTGTACATAAACATTTTGGATAAGTAAGCATTTGTACATTTGTACATAAACATTTTGGATAAGTTAGCATTTGTACATTTGTACATAAACATTTTGGATAAGTTAGCATTTGTACATTTGTACATAAACATTTTGGATAAGTTAGCATTTGTACATTTGTACATAAACATTTTGGATAAGTAAGCATTTGTACATTTGTACATAAACATTTTGGATAAGTTAGCATTTGTACATTTGTACATAAACATTTTGGATAAGTTAGCATTTGTACATTTGTACATAAACATTTTGGATAAGTTAGCATTTGTACATTTGTACATAAACATTTTGGATAAGTAAGCATTTGTACATTTGTACATAAACATTTTGGATAAGTAAGCATTTGTACATTTGTACATAAACATTTTGGATAAGTTAGCATTTGTACATTTGTACATAAACATTTTGGATAAGTTAGCATTTGTACATTTGTACATAAACATTTTGGATAAGTTAGCATTTGTACATTTGTACATAAACATTTTGGATAAGTAAGCATTTGTACATTTGTACATAAACATTTTGGATAAGTAAGCATTTGTACATTTGTACATAAACATTTTGGATAAGTTAGCATTTGTACATTTGTACATAAACATTTTGGATAAGTTAGCATTTGTACATTTGTACATAAACATTTTGGATAAGTTAGCATTTGTACATTTGTACATAAACATTTTGGATAAGTAAGCATTTGTACATTTGTACATAAACATTTTGGATAAGTTAGCATTTGTACATTTGTACATAAACATTTTGGATAAGTTAGCATTTGTACATTTGTACATAAACATTTTGGATAAGTAAGCATTTGTACATTTGTACATAAACATTTTGGATAAGTTAGCATTTGTACATTTGTACATAAACATTTTGGATAAGTAAGCATTTGTACATTTGTACATAAACATTTTGGATAAGTAAGCATTTGTACATTTGTACATAAACATTTTGGATAAGTTAGCATTTGTACATTTGTACATAAACATTTTGGATAAGTTAGCATTTGTACATTTGTACATAAACATTTTGGATAAGTTAGCATTTGTACATTTGTACATAAACATTTTGGATAAGTAAGCATTTGTACATTTGTACATAAACATTTTGGATAAGTTAGCATTTGTACATTTGTACATAAACATTTTGGATAAGTTAGCATTTGTACATTTGTACATAAACATTTTGGATAAGTTAGCATTTGTACATTTGTACATAAACATTTTGGATAAGTAAGCATTTGTACATTTGTACATAAACATTTTGGATAAGTTAGCATTTGTACATTTGTACATAAACATTTTGGATAAGTAAGCATTTGTACATTTGTACATAAACATTTTGGATAAGTAAGCATTTGTACATTTGTACATAAACATTTTGGATAAGTTAGCATTTGTACATTTGTACATAAACATTTTGGATAAGTTAGCATTTGTACATTTGTACATAAACATTTTGGATAAGTTAGCATTTGTACATTTGTACATAAACATTTTGGATAAGTAAGCATTTGTACATTTGTACATAAACATTTTGGATAAGTAAGCATTTGTACATTTGTACATAAACATTTTGGATAAGTAAGCATTTGTACATTTGTACATAAACATTTTGGATAAGTAAGCATTTGTACATTTGTACATAAACATTTTGGATAAGTTAGCATTTGTACATTTGTACATAAACATTTTGGATAAGTTAGCATTTGTACATTTGTACATAAACATTTTGGATAAGTTAGCATTTGTACATTTGTACATAAACATTTTGGATAAGTAAGCATTTGTACATTTGTACATAAACATTTTGGATAAGTAAGCATTTGTACATTTGTACATAAACATTTTGGATAAGTTAGCATTTGTACATTTGTACATAAACATTTTGGATAAGTTAGCATTTGTACATTTGTACATAAACATTTTGGATAAGTAAGCATTTGTACATTTGTACATAAACATTTTGGATAAGTTAGCATTTGTACATTTGTACATAAACATTTTGGATAAGTAAGCATTTGTACATTTGTACATAAACATTTTGGATAAGTAAGCATTTGTACATTTGTACATAAACATTTTGGATAAGTTAGCATTTGTACATTTGTACATAAACATTTTGGATAAGTTAGCATTTGTACATTTGTACATAAACATTTTGGATAAGTTAGCATTTGTACATTTGTACATAAACATTTTGGATAAGTAAGCATTTGTACATTTGTACATAAACATTTTGGATAAGTAAGCATTTGTACATTTGTACATAAACATTTTGGATAAGTAAGCATTTGTACATTTGTACATAAACATTTTGGATAAGTTAGCATTTGTACATTTGTACATAAACATTTTGGATAAGTTAGCATTTGTACATTTGTACATAAACATTTTGGATAAGTAAGCATTTGTACATTTGTACATAAACATTTTGGATAAGTAAGCATTTGTACATTTGTACATAAACATTTTGGATAAGTAAGCATTTGTACATTTGTACATAAACATTTTGGATAAGTAAGCATTTGTACATTTGTACATAAACATTTTGGATAAGTTAGCATTTGTACATTTGTACATAAACATTTTGGATAAGTTAGCATTTGTACATTTGTACATAAACATTTTGGATAAGTTAGCATTTGTACATTTGTACATAAACATTTTGGATAAGTAAGCATTTGTACATTTGTACATAAACATTTTGGATAAGTAAGCATTTGTACATTTGTACATAAACATTTTGGATAAGTAAGCATTTGTACATTTGTACATAAACATTTTGGATAAGTAAGCATTTGTACATTTGTACATAAACATTTTGGATAAGTTAGCATTTGTACATTTGTACATAAACATTTTGGATAAGTTAGCATTTGTACATTTGTACATAAACATTTTGGATAAGTAAGCATTTGTACATTTGTACATAAACATTTTGGATAAGTTAGCATTTGTACATTTGTACATAAACATTTTGGATAAGTAAGCATTTGTACATTTGTACATAAACATTTTGGATAAGTAAGCATTTGTACATTTGTACATAAACATTTTGGATAAGTTAGCATTTGTACATTTGTACATAAACATTTTGGATAAGTTAGCATTTGTACATTTGTACATAAACATTTTGGATAAGTAAGCATTTGTACATTTGTACATAAACATTTTGGATAAGTTAGCATTTGTACATTTGTACATAAACATTTTGGATAAGTTAGCATTTGTACATTTGTACATAAACATTTTGGATAAGTAAGCATTTGTACATTTGTACATAAACATTTTGGATAAGTTAGCATTTGTACATTTGTACATAAACATTTTGGATAAGTTAGCATTTGTACATTTGTACATAAACATTTTGGATAAGTAAGCATTTGTACATTTGTACATAAACATTTTGGATAAGTTAGCATTTGTACATTTGTACATAAACATTTTGGATAAGTTAGCATTTGTACATTTGTACATAAACATTTTGGATAAGTTAGCATTTGTACATTTGTACATAAACATTTTGGATAAGTAAGCATTTGTACATTTGTACATAAACATTTTGGATAAGTTAGCATTTGTACATTTGTACATAAACATTTTGGATAAGTTAGCATTTGTACATTTGTACATAAACATTTTGGATAAGTAAGCATTTGTACATTTGTACATAAACATTTTGGATAAGTAAGCATTTGTACATTTGTACATAAACATTTTGGATAAGTAAGCATTTGTACATTTGTACATAAACATTTTGGATAAGTTAGCATTTGTACATTTGTACATAAACATTTTGGATAAGTTAGCATTTGTACATTTGTACATAAACATTTTGGATAAGTAAGCATTTGTACATTTGTACATAAACATTTTGGATAAGTAAGCATTTGTACATTTGTACATAAACATTTTGGATAAGTAAGCATTTGTACATTTGTACATAAACATTTTGGATAAGTAAGCATTTGTACATTTGTACATAAACATTTTGGATAAGTTAGCATTTGTACATTTGTACATAAACATTTTGGATAAGTTAGCATTTGTACATTTGTACATAAACATTTTGGATAAGTTAGCATTTGTACATTTGTACATAAACATTTTGGATAAGTAAGCATTTGTACATTTGTACATAAACATTTTGGATAAGTAAGCATTTGTACATTTGTACATAAACATTTTGGATAAGTAAGCATTTGTACATTTGTACATAAACATTTTGGATAAGTAAGCATTTGTACATTTGTACATAAACATTTTGGATAAGTTAGCATTTGTACATTTGTACATAAACATTTTGGATAAGTAAGCATTTGTACATTTGTACATAAACATTTTGGATAAGTTAGCATTTGTACATTTGTACATAAACATTTTGGATAAGTTAGCATTTGTACATTTGTACATAAACATTTTGGATAAGTAAGCATTTGTACATTTGTACATAAACATTTTGGATAAGTTAGCATTTGTACATTTGTACATAAACATTTTGGATAAGTAAGCATTTGTACATTTGTACATAAACATTTTGGATAAGTTAGCATTTGTACATTTGTACATAAACATTTTGGATAAGTTAGCATTTGTACATTTGTACATAAACATTTTGGATAAGTAAGCATTTGTACATTTGTACATAAACATTTTGGATAAGTTAGCATTTGTACATTATTTTTCAAAAAATCCCTCGTAATCTTGGAATTGTTTTAACAGTGGATGTTAAATGCGACACCCAAATACGAACGCACATTAGAATAGCAAAAGATGCTTTCTAAAATCAAAACAAAGTACTAAGAAACGGGAAAATTTCGTTAAAAACAAAAGAGTACTGAACTGTTATGTAAATTCAATCCTCCTTATATGCCAGTGAATGCTGCTACAATCTTATCACAGATGAAGAAGAGACTCAAAGCGACAAAACTGCTTGTAACACCAAAGACGAACTGAAGGCAAATATTATGGCAGCATTCACCAACTTAAACAAGGAGACCGTCCAGAAGAGATGGATGGAGGAGATTTCGAAGTCGTCTGGAGGCCGTGGTTGAAGCCAATGGCGATTTTATTGAATAAATTTGCTCTTTAGTAATAACCTTGCTTTTTCTTAAAATTTTAGATAAAAAACAAGAGTTTTAAAAAAAAATGTGTATAAGTAAGGGAAATGATACATTGTTAGCAATTTTACAAAAAAATTCTTAAGAAACAAACCTAAAGCATGTTATTTTTTGTTTTTAAGGTAAATATTTACCGTGCAAAAACGTGACTCACTTTTGATACAGTATTAATCATGTAAAAAATTAATCTAATATTTTCTTAAAAAATAAAATTTAGTAAAATAAAAACACAAAAGAAATTTCATTAGTGTTATGGGAACTTACCTATAACGAGAATGGACTCTTCCTAACTCTACAAATACTGCGCCTCTCTGAGAGAGAGAGAGAGAGAGAGAGAGAGAGAGAGAGAGAGAGAGAGAGAGAGAGAGAAAGAGAAAGAGAGAGAGAAAGAGAGAGAGAGAGAGAGAGAGAGTTGAGACCTAACGAGTCAAGACATATTAGTTCACTCTAAACCGGACTGACAGTTAATACTAACCCTTCAACTTCTTGTATTATATTTCTGTTGTAATATATCTTTGTTATTTACTACTCTTGTGTTCGTGTTGTTCTTCTTTGGCTCTACCTTGCACCACAACCGTGGTGCGTGGATATTGGACCATAACAGTGGCGGCGAGGAAACTTCAGAAACAAACTCTACGCGGAGAAACAAAACACTTTTTGCTATTCTGTCGCCCATAACAGTGGCGGCGAGGAAACTTCAGAAACAAACTCTACGCGGAGAAACAAAACACTTTTTGCTATTCTGTCGCCCATAACAGTGGCGATGACGAAAACTGAAGAAACAAACTCTACGCGGAGAATCCAAAAAAGTATACTGAAAAAACAAGTTCTACGTGGAGTACATTGAAGCCACAATTCTACGTGGAGAATCTACAAAAAATCTTTTACTATCGGTCGTCCGTAACAGAGGCGACGTAGGTAGTGTGAAAAAAAAAATTCTTTTTGGACACCAACTTTACAGTGGTAACAAAAATAACAAAGTTCTACGCAGGAAATTTTTATTCTCGTACTAAGATTCCACAACAGGAAACAAAGAGCTGAAGTCTAAACTAAAAGAAAAATACTTATACATAATTACGGTAACAATGGAAGACTTTAAGGCAACCATATTGGAACTTATGAAAATACAATTTGAGCAGCAACAGAAAAACGAACAGAAGCATCTTGAACTACAAGAATTATTGCTACGGGTAATAACAAATAAAGGGCAAAATTCCGAGAATGAAACAGTTCTCTCGCAAAATGCTATATGGAGCTCTATCGAAGACTTCACGTATGCACCGGACGAAGACAAAACCTTCGCAGCTTACTTCAGAAGGTACGAAGATTTATATGAGTTCGATTGCAGGAATTGGTCAGACGCGAGAAAAGTACGTCTACTACTAAGAAAATTAGGGTCATGCGAATACACTAAATTCGTAGACTACATCTTACCGAGGAAAACAAATGAGCTAACTTTTAAGGAAGCCATAAAACTGTTAACAGAACTTTTTAGCCCAAATACCTCATTATTCCACAAAAGATGGAAATGTCTGAATCTAACAAAAAAGGACAGCGAAGACTACATAACATTCGCTTCCATTGTAAACAAACATTGTGATGACTTTAAGTTATCTGAACTCAGCCCGGACAACTTTAAATGTTTAATATTCGTGCAAGGCCTGCTTTCGAATAAAGACGCAGAGATCAGACGCAGAATTCTTGCAAAACTGGAGAATGAACCAGAATTCACGCTACAAAAATTGGCTGAAGACTGTCAGAGATGTATAAGCGTAAAGAAGGACTCGAAAGATATAGAAGAGTCTGGCATCGCTCACATACGTAAAGTACAACGACAAACACGTTTTGTCCATCCTCAAAAACAAACCAAACCAATTTTCCCTCCTCAAAAACAAGTAAAACAAATTTTTCTACTTCAAAAAGTCAATATCAGAAAAAACTACCACCTAGTCCATGCTATCGCTGTGGTACTTTGCATTGGCATAAAGATTGTCCATGCCGCTTTAAGACTTGTCTGTCGTGCAAAAAAGTGGGTCATAAAAGTTCTCATTGTTGGAGAAGAAAGAAAGCAGAGTAAGATTTACTAGGACTGACCAAGCGGACGAGACAAACATAGGAAAATATGTGCAAGTAGAAATGTTAAACAGAAAAGTCAGACTACAATTGGATTCCGGTTCGGACTTAACTATTATTAACGTACACACATGGAGAAAATTGAAAAAAACAACTATGTTGAGGACCGATAAAACTGCTAGGTCGGTAACTGGGAGAAAAATAAAATTTGAAGGAGAAGTTATTACAAATGTGAAATTCAATGGAATGACCAAAAAATTAAAAATGTATGTGCTAAGAAACACAGAAAACTTATTTGGAACGGACTGGATGCAGAAATTCGACCTCTGGGATTTACCAATAAGTACGTACTGCCAAAGAGTGAAAAGTTTATCGACCGAGGCAGATAAATTAAAGGAGAAACTAAAAGAGAGTTTTCCCGAAGTATTTTCATCCGGCATCGGGAGGTGTAAAAAAATGGCAGCAAATATAGAAATAAAAGAAAATGTACAACCTATCTTCAGGAAGAAAAGGAACATACCTTTTGCTTCACTAGAGAAAATAGATCCATAGTTGGAGAGACTCGAAAAATCGGTATATTGACAAAAGTAGAATACAGTCAATGGGCCGCACCCACGGTTTACGCCAAAAAGAAATCGGGGGAGATACGAGTATGCGCTGATTTCTCAACAGGATTGAACGCAGCCATAAAGGATTACCACTATCCTCTACCCAGTCCAGAAGAAGTGTTCACAAAATTAAACGGAGGAAAATTTTTCTCAAAAATAGACTTGAGTGAAGCATACCTCCAAATATCAGTAGATGAGGAAAGCTCGAGATTATTGTGCATAAACACACACAAAGGATTATACGAGTTTCAAAGATTACCATTTGAGATTAAGGCCACGCCGGCAATATTTCAACAAATAATGGATACTATGCTAGGCGGACTTGATTTCACGATTGCATACCTGGATGACATACTGATAAATAGTAAAAACATTGAACAACACTGGGAACACATTCAAGAGGTTTTTAGAATACAAAACTACGGTTTCAAGGTAAAAACAAGTGTGATTTCTTTATGAAGGAAATTAAATATCTGGGGCATATCATCAACGAAGAAGGAAGGCGACCAGACCCAGAAAGGGCAACGGCAATAAAAAGAATGCCAGCTCCAAAAAACGTAGCCGAATTACAAAGCTTTTTAGGCTTAGTGAATTATTACCAAGAATTAATTCCAAACATGCATAAATTACGCGCACCCCTAAACGAACTGTTGAAGAAGGAAAAAGTTTGGTAGTAGACAGATGAATGCCAGAAAACGTTTGACAAAATAATTAAGACGCTAACCGCGGATCTATTTCTAGCGCACTATGACCCAAAATTAGAAATAATAGTCGCAAGTGACGCGAGTGCCTATTGAGTCGGGGCATATATACTGCATAAAATGCCGGATGTGACAATAAAACCCATCGCGCATGCTTCAAGAACTGTGTAACCAGCAGAAAAAAAAATTACTCACAAATTGAAAAAGAAGTGCTGGGATTTATTTTTGCAGTTACAAGATTTCATAGATATATCTACGGGAGATTTTTTACTTTACAGACGGACCACAAGCCGTTACTAACAATATTTGGATCGAAGATAGGTCTACCCGTTTACACAGCAAATAGGTTACTAAGATGGGGTACAATTTTACTGAACTAAAATTTCAAATTGGAGTACCTGCCAACGAATAAAATTGGGCATGCAGATGGTCTCTCGAGACTAATACCTAAGAAAACGGAGCCATTGGAGGATTCCGTAATCGCAGCCCTACGACATGAAGAAGATATCAGGACATCACTATGTAGTACAGTTCGAAACCGCCCCGTAACACTACAAGAGATAAGAAATGAAGCAATAAATGATGAATTCATAAAAGAAACAAAAGCAAAAATTGCAGAAAATAATAAAAAGGTATCAGACAGTTTTTCGTCATGTGACGACGTTTTACTATATAACGAAAGGGTAGTAATTCCAACAACACTACAAAGACGAATCCTAAAGGACTTCCACATGGGCCATCCAGGAAAGAACAGAATGAAATCGTTAATGCGTAGTTACGTATATTGGCAAAACATGGATCTAGACATTACACATATGGTGGAAAAATGCAAGGGTTGTTCCTTAGCAGCAAAAGCACCGCCGATCATCCATAAGCCTTGGCCAGAGACAGATCGACCATGGTCAAGAATCCATGTCGACTTCGCAGGTCCAATAGATGGTTCCTACTATTTGATCATAGTAGACAGTTATAGTAAATGGCCGAAAGTGTTTCGTTGCAGAAAACCAACTTCTGAAACTACCATAAATTTCCTCCACGAGCTGTTTGCTCGTTTCGGAGTGGTTGATTGTCATTGATAATGGGACACAATTCACATCTGCGGACTTTCAAGAATTTTGCGAAACTTTTCAAGTTAAACATATCAAATCCCCGCCATATCACCCAAGATCAAATGGGCAAGCGGAGAGATTTTTAGACACACTCAAAAGAGCGTTAAATAAAGCATATGACGTGCCTACAGAAAAGGCGTTGCAACAATTTTTACAGGTATATCGAATTACTCCAAACAATGCTACGCCATCGGCATTATCACCCGCAGAAGTGATGTTCACCCGGAAAATCAGATCAGTATTTGACAAATTGCTACCAAAACAAACAAAACAAATACCAATGTCATACGTACCTAAAAGAAAATTCTACCCAGGAAAGAAAGTTTTTTTCAAAACGTATAAAAACAATACATCCGACTGGGAGCAAGGTACAATTGAAAAAAGAATCGGGAACATGGTTTACACAATACAGCGTCCGAAATTCTCACATAAATGACATGTAAATCAAATAAGAAAAAGGCTGTTAGATGATTCTAACGGTCCACCTCAGGAAGAAGTGATGGATACCATATTCGATACATTCGATATGCAAAGGCCGCAAACAATGTCTGAACCACGAAAATCGACCAGGAAAAGAAAAGTCACAGAGCCTTTGATAATAAATCCAAAGAGAAAAAGATATCAAAGACCCCTGCGACGAAAAAGCTTTGGAAGGAGGGTGTTATGGGAACTTACCTATAACGAGAATGGACTCTCCCTGACTCTATAAATACTGCGCCTCTCTGAGAGAGAGAGAGAGAGAAGGAGGAATGAGTTGAGACCTAACGAATCAAGACATATTTGTTCACTCTAAACCAGACTGACAGTTAATACTAACACCTTCAACTTCTTGTATTATATTTCTGTTGTAATATATCTTTGTTATTTACTACTCTTGTGTTCGTGTTGTTCTTCCTTGGTTTTATATCCTCGCACCACGGTTGTGGTCCAAGGATATTGGACCATAACAATTGGTAATTTATGTTTCCACCTTTGTTTTTCAGAACTTTGTTTGTCATACTTTTAATGAGATTTTTGCAGATGTCATTTCCAAGCAAACTGTTCCACTCCACAATAAAATTTTCAAAGCTTCTCTGTTTTGAATGATTTTCTTCGAAAATTCTTTCATTACGCTCCACAAATTCTCGATTGGGTTTAGGTCGAGAGACTGCGGTGGCCATGCCATAACATTGACATTTTTTTCGTTAAAGTAATTTTACATCTGCTTTTATGTATGGTAGGTTGCATTGTCTTGCATGAAAATGAAATTTGATTGATCAATTTCGAGTTTTTCGGCAGATGGCAGCAAGCAGGTGGTCAGTATTTTTGAGTATTGAGTACTGTTCAGCTACTGTTTTGTCTACTGGTTTGAAAAACCCATTCCCATTGAATGAGAAGCAACCCCAAACCATAAAATTGACAGAATTAACTGTCATTTTCAAAGGGTTTTCTTCGCTTTTCCGTCTGATTTTTGTTCTTTTGTCTTTTGAAAACATTTCAATTTTTGTCTCGTCGGAGAAAAGAGTATTTTACCAATCAAACTCAGTGAAGGACTGATAAGTATGTGCCCATGCTAAACTTTTAGCCTTGTGTGTTTTATTTAGGAGTGGCTTAAAAACTTTTGAATAGGCTTTGTAACCTTCGTTCAAGAGTTATCTGCATACAGTAGTTGAGTTGACACATCGAGATCATTTTTTGATATATATATATATATAATCTTTGTATGTGTTGAAATCATTTATTTTGAAAATGTTAAAATATTCTACTGAAGTAATTCCTTAAGTTTGTTTTCACTGACCCCCCCCCAAAAGAAACTAGAGAAATTACTCCAAACAGCTGCTAGACACATGAAGGGCAATAGCACCAGTGGATAGTATAAGTTTTACAGCTCCAAAATACATTATTTGAACACAGAATCTACATCATTGTCTATGCATTTAGACCTGTGATGAACATTTTGTGGATTAAAGACCACTTGTCACACACATCAGTTACTGAAATGCATCACTTGTAAACATTCAGCAAGCATCAATAAGTGTCAAGAAGGGTCAATTCTACTGCATGAGTGAATTCAACATTACGTCTCAGTATTCATCTTGAACGCCAATTTGCCAAAATGCACCTCAGCTGCTTTCTGAATAAAACAAATTATGGGATATTGCTGGGAAGGTTTAACCTCTACAGTCGTACCAGCAACATCCGCTTATCCGCTAGTCGTGTACCAGCATAATAAATTGACTCTTGGGTATTGTAGATTTTTTGTTGAGATTTTTAAAATGTACTCATACAGTAATTATTGTAAAAGGCACTATGAATCGTATGTAAAACTTATTATATCAATGATTTCCCCAGACATATACATATGGCTCTTCAGCACAAACATTATATATGTGTGTGCGTGCGTGTGTGTGTGTATGTGTGTTTGTGTGTGTGTGTGTAATCATCTTATTTACTATATTTCTTTGGCAAGACTGCTCAAGATTGGGGATAGAGAGTTTGTACACATAAACAGTGAGTACATAGAAAACAACAGAACATATACACTACATGTTAACTGTCAGTTTTACACTTTAAGCAACCATTAGATAGTATTGATTTCATAGCTACACAGTTATATATATATATATATATATATATATATATATATATATATATATATATATATGATTAATATATATACATGATTAATATATATATATTAATTATATATATATATATATATATATATATATATATATGATTAATGCAAATATATATTTTGTAACTTGTACATGTATATATATATATATATGATTAATATATATATATTAATTATATATATATATGTATGATTAATGCAAATATATATTTTGTAACTTAGCTGAGTCTATATATATATATATATATATATATATATATATATATATATATATATATATATATATATATTTATTTTAGGGTATTAAAACAAAAACATGTTAAAAATCGCCACACAATGGCAATTATGTTTCAACACTACAAATGTGTCTCCTCAGGCGATGGTAAACTACTAGGGAATATTTGAGTCCTCTTTTAAATTAAATGTTGCGGACTGTTAAATTATACCCCATTTGTTCTTATTTTACATACATATATATATGATAAAAATATATTTTTAAAGTATGCTATATTTATAGGTTAAAATGCTCAAAATCGTGTTAGCCTTAGTGTCCACTTTATATACATATATTTTTTAATCAGTTCACCCCAAGCCAAACAATGCTGCCAACAAGACAAGGGGCTGCTGCGAGTGAAAGAGAATCAAAAGACTTTAGAAGAAACCAGAAACCCGATCCTATACATGAATCAAGAAAAAAAATCCCGGTAGGAGTGTGAGGAGTGTGTAGTTTCCAAGAATATATTTTTCCCCGTGAATTTACATTTTCCGCTATATTTTCTTTCTTTCTTTCTTTCTTTCTTTCTTTCTTTCTTTCTTTCTTTCTTTCTTTCTTCAGCCTTTCCTTTCTTCTCGAATGCAATCACACAGAATAAAACCAGTTGTCGACGAGGTAGAATCACCTTAACTCTGGTGCTGCCTGCCATACAATTAAACTCATTCTGGGAAAAGCCCCGAAATTAATTACGAATTCAAGTTGACAAGTGTCAACAACTGGTAAGTAACGCCAGTCATCTGTATGTAAGTTATTTATATATATATAAGTTTTTTTTCTGATTCATGGTGACATGAATCTGAAATGAAATTACAAGAAAGTGCTTTTTTGTGCCAACATTGCCAGGGCCAAACACATTTTGTAAGATACGCGTCGCTGATTCTTGTAACAAAATGAAATCTTCAACTGAGTATGCGGCTGAATAACTTAAGGCCGGAATTTATATCCGTTCGACATCGACAATTGCATTTCCACAACATTCATTGAGAAAAATCGACCATTACTCGGAAGCAGGCTACCGAGCCGCAGTTCTTCCGCCTTCATCACAGGGATGAAATCGTTTACCACTTTGAAGGGTTGTATTTAAGGAGGACTAAGGGGTCCCAATGAACCCCGCTTTTGAAATCAGTGATCCTTCTCCATGACAGAATGACAAAGGCTAACAAGCAATGGTCGAGAGAGGATTCGTGACCCACCGACGTTATTTTTTCCCGATGCAAATCATGGGCATGGATGTGTGGATAATGTAATGGATAACTGATCGGAATGATCTAAGTTCGAATTCCAGTTGTGTTCGTTACATTCACATACGCGAAAATACCCTTGGGATCAAAAACGGATGATCGTCCAAGCATGTCACGCCCATTCAACACACACTTGGTCAATGCTGTAGGATAATAGCCCATTCCTTCCCATGAATCTGAGGAAGACCAACGTCTAATAAAGGATCTTCACAAACTGAGAAGAAGAAGAAGGTTCCTTTTTGAAGAAGAAAAAGAAGTAGGTGCCTTTTTCTGATGATAATGATGACACAACTATATATTTCTGTCTTAATAGTACCATAAGTTCGGCAAAGTAGAAAAGGTTGTTGCTATAAAAAATCAGTTGATAAATGGGGCAAGAATGGCGTATAAATTTTAACGCCTCAAAAACTAAACAGTTATATTTTAACGGAGAACAAATTGCATTAACATGGTTGATGCTAACCTCCAGTAGAGCCACCCATTGCACTTTCATGGTCTCACGTCTTCCACTGGCAGAATCCCGGAAGTGGAAGGAAACTGAAACAGTAAATTACTTTACTACTCTCCAAAATAGTTCAATCGTTTTAAGAGCGACTTGATCTTTGAATGAAAGTCCAGACAGCGACGGCAATTTTCAACTATGATGCTTTAAAACGCAAACTAAAAGAGAGCGTGACTCAAGAACAGACGAAAACATTTCTGAAGAGTCCGGATCATCGAAATATAGTATATATAAAACATATTATTTTTAATCATTTCACCCCCATTCAAAGCAATAAAGCCACCAAGACGTAAGTAGGGTTACTGAGTGAGAAATAATATCAGGAAAAAAAAACAGTATGAAGAAGCGAGAACAATAATGAACAGGAATTAAGAAGACAGTCGATAACGATTAACATTGCATTTAAATTTTTGAAGATCAATGTTGACTGGAGCTAGAAGAGCGTTGCACAAGCGAGAAGTGCGAGAAAAGAAACTATTAACATAGAACTTACGGTTACATCTAGCCAATTCAACTGTAAAAGTATGAGATCTCACTGCTAATCTCTTACCGCGTTTAAACTCATAAAGTCTAGGTACCAGAAAGGAAAATTCCTCAGAACAATTTCCATGCAAATATTTATAGAAAAGATACAGGGAAGTTACGGGCGGTGGGTGTGTGACTGAAGGACCAATAAAATTGCAGATTGTTCTTTGGATTTTATCAAGATTCTCTAAATATATAGCAGGAACAGCAGACCAGATATGACAGAAATATTAAATAAATAAATAGGTAAGATAGATTCTAGCGAGAAAAATTGTCCAGTACAACACATGGAACCAACTTTCCTAGCAGCAGACTTACCATCTGATTTGATATAATATTTCCACTTCTTGTCAACAGAAAACTTTAATGAGTCACTCTCCTGGAGTTTAGCATCAGCCACGCTGATGGAAGGCAAAAAGGGTCCTCTGAGGCGATTAATAGAAATAGTCATAATTTCGTTTAGGACGCGTTAAAATTAGCAAGGACAAGAACTCTTGAGAAACGTGAAAAGTAAATTACTTTTGATATACCTTAATACGAGCGCTAAACAACATTGTTCATCCATGTAGCGAAATGACTAAATCTTTATATCTCAGTGGCTGAATTTGGCGCTTGTCGTTGAGGAATATTTAACGAAATACTCATATTGTCTATTGTTAATCTCGTAAGCTCAATTCTCCCTGAATGTCCTTGAGTCAAATTAAATTATGCTTAGTCATACGATGCTTATCTTGACACTAGCATTGCAAATTTACTCCTCTCAAAGTAACCTGCTATCTTAGCCTTGTGCCAGCCTAAATTCTATTTAGTAAATATCGATCTCCGAAGCAATTTATTGCAAATGACAAGGATGCCAGGAGGCTTGAAGTAAAATTGATTCAAGTTAAATAAATGTTGAAAAAAAAAAAAAAAACAGAAACAAAAAATTGCAACTTATTGTCCTTTCCTCACTTCTCTTCACTAACGTCTTTTAATTCTCTTTCACTCCCTGCAACCCCCTGCGTCCTGGTGACATGATCATTTTCCTTGGGGGTGAAATGATTTTTAAAAAAAAGTTTACAAACTTTTCAGGGTGTCTTTTTGATTCTCAAAAGTCAGAAGTCAAAAAGTAATTTAAGATTGATTCGTTTTCTTTTTTACAATTTATCAACGCTTTGTAGGTTATTTAAAGCCAGAACATATTTTTAGATTATAAGAACTTTTTTGGCGATAATAACCGTTTAATGATACAAGTCCTTCTAATTAACCCATATCTGGAGAGAGAAGAGTTGTACCCATACCTTCCGCAAGGGCATTTGCGCGTAAGTGAATATAACGAAGCCGACTGTGACTCGACTCTCCGATTAACAATTCAGAGTCATTATCCAATAAGCCACCCGCACATCTAAGCTTACAGCACCTGGTATTTTCAAGCGGTCACCCATCTAAGTAATGGCCAGGCTCGAATTGGCTTAACTTCGGTGATCGTACGAGAACCGGTGTTTCAATGTGATGCGGCCATAACCCTCAAAGAAATTAGGATGCAGAGAATCAAGATGCCCAAGTATATGAGCCTTTTCCCTTCCGGATGAGGACGCTCATGACTCTCCACAACTTCCTGTCCTAACTAAAACCTTCGTTTGATTTTTACCGTCCTCCCCTTGTCCCTACTGTGCCATCCATTCACGCAATCTTTTTGTTAAGTTGCTCGCTAATTCCCCCTTCTCCTTTCTTCAATACAACCTTTGAGTATTAAGTTTTCTTAGACATCCCATAAATTTCAACTGTCTGGTTTCTGATTTTAAGTACGAGTTTCCACTTCGCATTATCTTTAGAACTATTTCTTTGCTCACGTGTTCTGGCCACGCTATTCCATCTAGGTACTGACCAGGCTCGATGTTGCTTAACTTCGGTGATCGTACGGGAACCGGTGTTTCATTGTGATGTGTCCGTAAGCAAGAATTTAAGTGACTACATAAAAATTTTACTATTAACTTCTTAACAAACTCTCTGTAAAGATACGCCCAGATCCGCCAAACATTTTTTAAAATTTATTTATTAGTTTCTGCCTCACGCTGGTGTTCGATTCGTGAATTTGCGTCGGTGTGAATAAAATTCGGAAAGGCCCGGTGTGCGTCAACAAAGAAACTTAAGGCAAGATATTGCACGGTGAAAAATAATCTAGGCTACGTCTGGGGGTAAGTAAGGGACATTTGAGATATCTTCGCTGCTATTTCCACCTTCTCTCACGACAGATTAACAGTCAGCGAAACCTCCTCTATTCTTACTCTAACCGTAAATCTAACTTCGACGGACGGCTTGTGAGTGCCTTTATCTAGAATATGTCCAGAGTATATAAGCCCATGACCGTAATACCCTACCTTCTGGCCGAGTATCACTTGATCCCGAAAGTTTTTATTTTTTTATTCCCTTTTTCCTACTTATTGACAGTAGGAAAAAGGGAAGATGATGATGATGAAGAAAACTATATTAAATCATGTTTATTGCTTAAATCCAAAAATGCCCGGAAACAAGAGAGAGAGAGAGAGAGAGAGAGAGAGAGAGAGAGAGAGAGAGAGAGAGAGAGAGAGAGAGAGAGAGAGAGTAATATTAGTTTTGTTATCATACGGTCAAAGTAACAAATTAAAAGTTGATATTTGTATGTTTAAGAAAAGAATGAAGAAATAACATTTAAGTAAATTTGCCAGATTGAGCTGCTCAGGAAAATAGCCCAGTACGATATTTTGAATCGACTTTTTTAATTAATCTACATCCGGCAGCAAGGCCTCTGATCGGGAGGTTTTGAGGAACGTGTAACCAACTCTTAATTGCTGTTGTTCCCAGGTTCACCCTGACTCGGGGTGGCTGAGGATATCATGGACAGAGCATGTGAGCAACATAAGGTCTTGGAGAGGATGCAAACAAGGAGGAAGTTTATGCTTAACATAAGGTAGAGGCAGATGAAATTTCTGGGACACATGATGAGAAAGGGGGGTCTGGAGAATCTGATACTCACGGGACGAATAGAATGCAAAAGAGACAGGGGAAAGCAGCGCATGACATACGTGGCGGGCTTGAGCGGGTGGATGTCGGAGCGTGGTCTGGGTGAGTTGGTAGAAACACAAAACCTGTTGAGAGCCACAAGGGATAAGGGGAAGTGGAGGGTCATGATCGCCTACGTCCTGAAAGGACACGGCACATAAAAAGAAGCACCTATTAAAATCCCAACTATGGGTAAATAGTTAACACCAAAACTGGAGCCAAATTATTACGAAAGTATAAAAATACATTTTTATAGTAAAAATTGCCAGCAACACATAATTGTAAAAAATACATTTTTGCCCTACAATTTCTTAAAGAAACTGAATTGTATTCCAAAATATAACTTCAGAAAATCTGCAACATAGAACACATGTATATCACTCCCTCTAGTAATTATGTCCATAAAAAACATGTAACAAAAGCTGAGTATCAGTTACCATGTATTCAATTGTGAAAGCAGAATAACATATATTTTTATTACTTAAAAGCTCACAAGAAAATTAAATTTCGGTATTAAATGATCCATGAGGAGTTGATATGCTGTTAGACAAACAAAACAAACAGTTTATACTACATTGAAACACCAGTTCTCGTCCGATCACCGAATTTGAGAAACGTTGAACCTGGTCAATAACTTTGTCGAATATTTAAAGATAGAAAATATTTTTAAATTGTAAGAATTTTTACGTTTTTTGTTTGGAGATAATAATGACTTAATGATACAAGTCTTACTGCTTAACCCATAGCAGAGGGGAGAAAAGGTAGATTCATACCTTTTCCAATCGTATTTGTGCGTAAGTGAATATAACGAATCCAACGGGAATTGGAACTCGGTTCTCCGATTAACAATTCCGAGTCATATCCACTGCACCACCCGTACATCCAAGCTTACCTGGTATTCCCAAGCAGTCAACCATCTAGGTACTGACCAGGCTCGACGTTGCATAACTTCGGTGATCGTACTGGAACCGGTGTTTTAACGTGATACAACCGTAAGTCCCTTTCCCGGAGAAGTCATGACAACACACACATATGAAAGAAATTTTGTCTTTTTGAAATCTTATAAACACTGTTCTGCTATTCATTTACACAAGCTCGTTAGGTAGGTGTTGCTCTGCCCCTCTGGTTTTCAATATTTCCTGTGAGTGACGATTTTTCCAAGCCCTCCTTCCTCATTATGTGCCCTTGAAATTTCAACTGTCTCTTTCTGATGTGCTCTTCTTCTTTAGATGTTCTCTAAAACTTCGTCGTTGCTCACATTTCCAGTCCATGGTATTCTCAGAATCCTTCAATTACATTTCTGTTGCTTCAAGTCTCTCCTTTATCTGTAAAGAGATTGTCCAGGTCAAATGTAGATTAAATATCTGTCGGAATCCGACAAAAGGATAAGATAAAGAATAAGCAAAGTGTATACAGTCTTTCTCGTATGTTTTCTTCTATAGATGTGTGCAATAGTTTTCCAGATAATTTAGTTAGAAAGTACAAGTGTCTGGGGTTTTCATACCTTATTTTTGTTGAGTGCTAAAAGATAAATGTTATTATTATGGCATGAAAAAGAAAAGGAGATGAAATTTTCGTTGACGCACGTGTTAACGACCTGCCCATGTGAACTGCTTGTCCGATAGTGAGAATGTCACGTGTTTATGTGTGTAGAAGAGAAAAGTGGGGTAGATGCTCATTGGTTTAGAATGAATGAATTAATGATGATTACAATTGTTATAATTATTTTATTATAATTTTTTTACATTATAATTAATTTTTTTGTTTACTTTTTACGGAAACGACACAGCATAATTAATTTTTTATTTGTGCATTTTTTTATGGACACGACAGTTTGAAAGGTTTTTCTGTCGTTTTATTTTATTGCTTTTTATCGGAACAGACAGGTTGTTTTTCGTTCTACGTCCGTTAAAACGCTTATAGCGTGCTCCATAACACTTTTAGTTCATTTTGTTGGCAGTGGTGGCGAGGGTTGCAATAAAATATTCTCAACGTGGAATGAACACCACTTCTTTTCCTGGAAAACTTGTCAGTGGTGATCATACTCATTTAATATCCACAGCCATTATATATATATGTATATATATATATATATATATATATATATATATATATATATATATATATATATATATATATATATATATTCTGTGTATTTAGGTAGCAAATGTTCTTTAAAATGTTCATTATTAAAAACGACAAACATTTTGTGTCGATTATTTTTAATGATCGACTTTTCAAAATTTCGAATAATCCTTCTCAGACAAGGAAGAAATTCCGTCAGAAATTGTCCGATGTTCATTTCAGAAGAAAAGTACAAATATATGGATCAAGCTTTCGTCTTTCTTAAGTCATCATCAGAGTTGGTAGAGACAAATGGGAGAGTGTTGAGGGATCTCCACTTTTTACACAAATGGACTCACCCAAGGTATACATATACTACTGCCAGTGAATACCCGGTAGTACGTTAAGTTAAGTCAAGTAGTAGTAGTAGTAGGAGTAAGAGACGGTCGGTAAGAGTCACAGTAACGAGCACTTAGACTCAGTAAGAAGTCATACAGCGATACGTCGATACCAAAGACTATCTTTATATATATTTGTCTACTAACCCCGCATTCTTGGAACTACTAATCTGTATTACCAGTTTGTATTATTACGTTAATACATTTATTTCCTATATTCATTCTTAGCGTTTGTTACTATTTTGCTACCGGATTTCATCCCGGAATTCACAACAGAGAGTTTGTAGAACTAGTGAGTGATGTAGGCAAACAGTGTTGTGATATAAACAAGGCATGGCGTGTGCGTTTTTTATGCATTTGACGATTCCCGCTCTTAAGTGTTATATATATATATATATATATATATATATATATATATATATATATATATATATATATATAAGAAATATACATAATATCTTACATTAATTGAACAACTCCGAGTTTCATGGCGAAGCATTTGTCAAGTGCTGGAATTATTATTTTTATTTATTTATTTTTTATTTATAGCTCTGTCATTTAGTAATGAGCACTGTTTTTTCTTACACTATAGAGTATTTATATATATATATATACGATCGTTCGCTCGTATACGTGCCTATATTTAACTATTCGATTATATATATATATATATATGTGTGTGTGTGTGTGTGTGTGTGTGTGTGTGTAGGTGTCTCCAAACTTAACTTAATAAAATATTTATTTTATTATTAAAAGGAAAGACCAAAGGATTTTTGATTAAATTATTTTTTTTATTCTTTTAGAAGGCTCGAAATTTTAGTTAAAAATTTTGTTTTCTTACGTCAGTAAATATAGTAACTTTAAAACCAAAGTACCTAAAATTCAACAAAACATCTTCCGCAATTAAAAATTAGATTAACTTCCGGCTATCAATCTGTCAATAGAGCTGTCAACACGTAATCAAAACACCTACCTCTGTGTTACAAAATCATTTCTGCGATATTTTAAATTGAAATTAATATTTGTTTTAAAAAAGATTAATTAAACTTTAAATCAGGTCTTCTTTTATGTGATGTGTTCCTTCAGAACGTAGACAATCATGGTCCTCCACCTCCTCCTGTCCCTTGTGGCTCTTAATGTTTTGTCTTTCTGCTATTTCTCATAAACCATGTTCCGCCATCCATTTAATTGCTTAAGCCCATTGAGTATGTCACGCGTTTCTTTCTCTTATCCTTCTTTCCCTTCTATCCGACCTGTGCGTATCAGATTTTCCAAGCCTTCCTTCCTCATTACGTGTCCCAGAAATTTCAGCTGCTTCTTCCTGATGTTAAGTATAAGTTTCCTCTTTGTTTCCAATTCTCTCCAAAACCTCGTCGTTTCTCACATGTTCGGCCTATGGTATCCTCAGAATCCTTCTGTAGAACCACATTTATGCTGCTTCTTCATCTTTGAGGAGATTGTCGAGCATTCACTGCCATACAGGAGGGCAGATATCACGTAACAGTTCAATACTCTTTTCATTGTTTCTAACGAAACTTTCCTTGCTTAACTTTTGGAATGCGTCTTTGGCCATCTCAATACGTCTTCGGGTTGCACTTTCCATCTTTTGTTAAAAAATCTTCCCAGATACTTAAATTTCTGTTCCTGCTTGGTTTGAGTGTCCCCGACCTGTAAATTGTATTTTGGTCTCATCTTTTCGCTGATGACCATGCATTCTATCTTCTTGTAGTTTATACTTAGTCCCTTCTTCTCGTTCTCCTCCGCTACCTTCTGTAGGAGGTTTCGTAGTTTCCTATCAATGTCTGCTATCAGCATTGCGTCATCTGCATATTTTATGTTGTTAAGATTTGTGGTCGCCAATGATGAATCCTGGTAGGATTTCCAGTTCTCTCAGAATTGTCTCGCTGTATAGGCTGAATAAGTCCGGTAAGAAGACCCATCATTGCCTCACACTCCTTTCTATTTTTGTATATCGGCTGAACTCATTTTTATCCGTATGCACGCGGTTTGCTGCCAGTAGAGATTTTTGATTATTCTAATGTCTTTCCTGAATATGTCAATGTTGCCGAATAGCTCTAATAGATACACTATTTACATTATTCGGACTATCGTCCTCATCTTTGTTGTTATATTTATCACAACGCATAGAAATGAATACAATATGAGAACCAGTAATAGAGAGTGTCAGAGAAAAGCAATAACAACAAGGAAAATTGCAATATGAGCTCTTGTAAAAAAAATAAATGATAACAGCAAAAATTGCAATATGAGCACTGGTAAAAATGGTTGCTAAAGACATTAAGTTTATAAGTCCCCGAAATTCATACACAGATGTCCTTAAGGACACATGGCACAGTGGATAAAGGCGTTGATTAGATCCAGTGACAGTTGTGAATTCAATACCTGGTTAAGGCAGTGGAGAACTTGGAGGGGGGGAATTGTCAGGAGATAACTGATAACTGACATCCATTAGACATGGCACGTAGAATTAGGACAGTTTACCCCAGCGAGCGAAATAAAGGGCTCAGTTCGACATTCCAACCACCCGAAGAAGGCCGGAGCGTACAACGGCCGAAACGTTGTGATAAATATGGCGACAAAGAATAATGTAAATAGTGTACATAATACCTCATCTCAGAAATATACACAGATAGCTCTAACAGATATTTGTGGTGTACTTTGTTGAAAGCTTTTGCGTAGTATATAAAACACAGGTACACGTTCTGCGTTGCTCTTTCTGATAACATTCTGAGCAATAAATATCGCGTTCCTGTTCCGTCTTTGACGATACCCGCACTGTTCTTGTCCTGTCTCTGGACTGATTCTGCTGCGTGCTCTATTCATCAGAATTCGGATAATGTGTTTTGTTATGTGGCTCATTAGGCCGATTGCTGGGTGGAGTTCACATTCGTTTGCGCCTGGTTTCTTAGGCAGTGCTATGAAAATAGATCTGCTTAGGTCTTCCAGTATATCACCACTGTTGTAGATTTCATTTATTATTTCTGTAATGTTGTCTATGCCGAAATCATCTAAGGCTGCCAGCGTCTCTATTACAATTCCGTCTGGCCCTGCCGCTTTGTTTCTGTTCAATCTGACCAGTGCAGATTCCACTTCGATTTTTAGAATTTCCAGTCAGTCGCTATTTCTGTGTATTGCCGGTTGTTCTTTTTCGTTGTGGAAGAGTTCTCCAATATATTCGTTCCAGCGCTGAAGAATTTTTTCCTTCTTTAATATGAGCGTTCTGTCTTTTATGCAACCTGATAATGACCATGTCTTCTGTCCTGTTAGTTCCCTTATTTTTTAATGCATATCTCATTTATCTGTGATACTCATTCTCGCTATTTCTGCATATTTTTTGTTGAGTCATTCTTCTTTAGCCTGCCTGGATTTGTGGCTCTCCACTGATTCCCTTTTCCGAATTAGACATAATTTTTTAGGCTTCTTTAGAAACGTAGTGCATTGATTTTCCGTGGACTTCGCTACGGGTTTGAATTCAGAGTTGTCCTTCTAGACTGGTTCAAGAGGGCCCAGTCTACGCTGCAACTTAATAGAGTAAGGGAGATGAGATGCTTTTCCCAATTATTGCGAAAGTGAACGAAACTGACAAAAGTGGAATTTGAACTCGGGTCGCCGATTCCAGTTTCCGAACCCATACATTCATATACCATCTATGCAATATTTACCATTATAAAACACGCATCGACGTTTAACACGCACCGCTAACTTGGCAAGAAAATTTTTAGAAAAAAATTCAACATACGCCAAGTATAGATACGTACATACGCGCAGACGGGCGCATAGGCGCACGCGCGCAAGCACACGCACGCACACATGCACTATGAAAAAAACATGCACCAGTGAAAAGTGCATATAACATAGAAAAATAGAGCAGTATAAGTAGTCAATTGCCGATACAACCTGACAAGTGGACGGAGTGATTCCCGGAGGGTCCCTCTACGAACCTATGGATTCGGGATGATGAAGGTAACATCAATCTACTAAGTTACAAAACATATATATATATATATATATATATATATATATATATATATATATATATGTAGGGAGTCCTCGACTTACGTCGGAGATCCGTTCCTACGGCGCTACGTAACTTGATTTTCAATGTACGTCGAAACTCACCTACATAAGCACCCACAAGTCTGCCTTACGCTTGGGAGTCATACCGAAGGGCAAAAGTTTAAAAAAAAACGACACAAACGAGAGATAATGAAGGTAGCACAGACCAATATGGCATACAGCCCGTGAAGAAAGAACGCCGTTTTCTTCGTACAGCGCCGCTATATATATATATATATATATATATATATATATATATATAGCGTATTATGGGAGATGGCGCCGTAACCACGAAACGCCGTACGTCGGGTCTCACGTAATCCGTAATCTTCTGCATATATATATATATATGCATATATATGTTTCTATTTAATTTTTGCATTTGTTTTTATTTAATCTTTATTTCAACATTCATCATTTTTTTTATTATTGGTAATTATATTTTAATGCTTTATACGCATAGATATTTAAGTCTGGGGTCATCAGTCTTCTTTTGTCATGTTCCGGGACTCTTCAGTACATGAACGATCATAGCTCTCTACGATTTCCTGTATTTTGTTTCTCTAAGAATGTTTGGCTCTTTACTATCTCTCTTTGTTCCCAATCTGTCATCCATTCACCCAAACCCAACTAGGATACTCACTGTTTGGCTCTGCTCCTCTTTCCTTCAGTTTGTCCTGTGAGTGTTATATCTTCCAAGCCCTGTTTCCTCATAATGTACCCCAGAAACAGTCTTCTTTCTGATTTTAAGCATGAGTGTCATTCCAGTTCATATTTTCGTTAGAATTTCCTCATTGATCACATGTTCTGCTCATGATTTTCTTCTGTATTCTTCTGTAGAATCAAATCAATACCGCTTCATGTCTGTCAGGAAATGGTCCAGCATTCATTGCCATACAGGTGGATAGATATGACATAGCTGTTCAGCACACTTCTTTTTTTGTGTTTATTTTTTAACACCTATTGAGACTTAAACTCACCCCAGATCTCAAGTGGAACTCGTATATAAGATACATCGCAGGGAAAATGGCCAGTTCCCTCTATCGCTCCACTAAGTTCCGGTCCTTTACATAGAGAACTGCTGTCATATACGGGCAGGAGCTGCCCAGGCTTCACTTTCCCATCTTCACTTTCCCGTTTTGTATCCACGTCCCTATGAGGGACAAATTATTTTCCACTTTAAATCCCCTTTCTTAAAGACAAAACGTTGCAAGCCACTCACTGCTCTCTCACTATTTCCATGGAAAGTGCTCAGTCCTTAGTCCCACCAGTTCTAACCTTCAAGGCTAAGACCCGCCATGCCACGCATATTGCAGCGAACCACTTCTCATTCCCTTCGTATTCCATTGGTGGGATGAAAGTTCTACTCGAGTAGCTTCTTTCCACGAACCGCTGCTTTGTGGAACCAGCTTCCAAGAGAATGCTACCCCGATCGCTACTATGTTAACCGTAAGTCTAGGGTTAACCGTTATATTCCCCACATATCCGCATAAATAACTCCCGGCCATTGTACAGGGTGAGAATAATTGTAAAATAAAGAAATAACGATTATTTCCTATGTCTTAATACTTTACTTAGTTTCTGAAAGGCGTCTTTCGCTATTCCGGTGCTCCTTCGGATGTCTGTCATCATCAAGAGAAGTTACTAGTAAGTTAAACAGGGGTAATTGGGTTTTGGTCATAGGAGTAGATAGTTTTCCTATCTTCCCGTTCACACTCCTTCTCGGTCTTTTGAACATAAGTAGAGGTTCATCTTTTGTTTCCTGTTATGGCCTGGGTTTCCGGTCCCTTCAACTCTATACTTTTAACGTCTCTGCCTGAACTCTGAAATTATTTTCGCTAATTCAAGTTTAGAATTATCTGTATATCTTTCCTGTTATCTTTCCCTTTTTTACGCTAATACAGCTATACACAGTATCTCTCTACCTTGAATGGCCCTTGGGCCTTGTATTAGGTGAACATTAGTAAAAAAAAATGTAATGTACTCAAACCCAGTCAATGTCAAGCAGGATGATTTCTTTTTCTAAAAGAAAAATATGAATAAAAAAACAACAAGGGATCTTGTTATAGCGGGAAATACAGAAATTCATTATTTAAAAAATGAATAAA
>OZ038481.1:89636143-89833643 GCA_964036315.1 Acanthosepion esculentum | reverse complement strand
CTGTCGTCAATCGGAATATACAATATGTCAGCTTATACTTTATCCCTCGGAGATTACAGAAATACTTGCTCGGCCTGTTTGTAATTAAAAACTAATACTGATGATTTATTCCTTCAGAATCTGAAGCAAACAAGATACAAGTGGCCCCAGATGGGGTAACAACGTTTGATAGTAGTAGTAGTAGTAGTAGTAGTAGTAGTAGTAGTAGTAGTAATAGTAATAATAATAATAATAATAATAATAATAATAATAATAATGGAAAGCTTGGAATTGTCCTGAAGACATTTTTCGGAAAGAGTGGAGAACTGGAAATCGGTGTAAAAACTTAATCCATCCAAACAGCAAGGTTACTAAAATCGTCATGAATACTGAGGAGAATGCTTACTGTCACTTTGATACTCAATGAAAACCACCAAATACGACATGTGGGAAAATTTTACAAGAAAATAATAATAATAATAACAGAAGAAAAAGAAAAGAAAATACTTTCCTCGTCGATGAAGCTGTCCCTGGTGACCATAATATCAAGGTCGGAGAAATTGACAAGCTAACAACATACACCGACCACCGGATTGAGGTTTACCGTGAAACGTTCAGGCCAATTTTGTCCTAGTTATCACTGGGTCGTTGGGGTCTATATCAACGAAATCTTTGTTGTCTAGAACTGTAAAACTTTCCGCGAAAGGTGATCTCTGTTTGAGGTCGTACGATTTGATAAAACCACCCAGAATGCAAGCTCCGATTGAAAAGGAAAAACCGCGAGGAAGAAGTAAAGATGATGATGATGATGATGATGATGATGATGATGATGATCTGACCACTGCCGGATTTACATAAGGACTAGCATGGGCTGCAGCATAGGTACACTAAGACTAGTAATGCCCCACCACAAGTGCCCACTTGTCCCCACCACAAGTGCCCACTTGTCCCCTCCCCAATAAAATTAAATATATATATGTATATAAAAACAGATTTGTTTATTTTCATATTTAATGGGGTTCATTTGAAACAGTTTGAAACAATTTAGAGTATTTGGGCCCCTGTAGTTGGAGTGAGCCTTTTAAATTCGATGGGGACCCTTGCCTTTTTTTAAATATACATACAGATTTTTCATGTAGCTTTTTTTAGTTTTGCATAATTTTGTCTAATTTACTTAATCTTTGCTAAATTTTATACTATACCAAAAAAACATAATCTAAAAATATTTTGTCATAGATCCGGAGGTGGGTACGAACATACGTAAAGAAGGATCTACTGATGCTATTAGCCCAGCGGTCTCTTAAGGCCTAAATCCAGCTCTGACTCTGTTGCTCCATCAGACACGGCTCTCATGTCTTCTGATCGTTACTGATATACATATTTTGTCTTGAATTAAGACTGGCGACATTGAATATGTCGTTCAGTATCACAGATTTTTTTGTCACTTGCCTGACTTTAACCAGCTGGGTATGTCGGCTCGGTGCTGGCAGGCTGTGTATCTCGGTTCATGAATAGGAGTAGGAGGCTAGCGTCGTGGTCGGGTCTGGAGAAGGCTTTTTTTTAAGGATAAGGCAGCCAAGACAGCTTGAGTGTCACATCTAAACGCTTGGGGAACATCCTCAATCAGAGATCATCTGAGAGGTCATGATTACACGACCTGAAGGTATTTCTAACTCGGTTCTGTCACAAAGGATTTGCGCTGCTGTTATCAAAAGCTGCCACCATACCGTGTATATTTTGACAGTGTTGCATGCACCCTTATCATCCTGGGTGGCATGATGGGTTTATTGGGCTTTGTTTATTTGTTGTTGTTTTTTTCTATTTTTGATTGATTCGTTTTCTACGGTTTGTCAACCCTTTGCAGGTTATTCAAAGCCAGAAAAAAAATTTTGATTGTAAGAATTTTTTTTGAGATAATAATAATTTACTGATACAAAGACTTACTAATTAACCCATAGTTAGGGAGAAAAGATGAATTCATACTTTTCTCAAAGGTATTTGCGCGTAAGTGAATATAACTCGGTTCTCCTATTCAATCACCTGCTCTACATGGATGATCTCAAATTCTTTGCCAAAGACGACAATGAGTTGTAGGGACTCCTCAATACTGTAAAATGTTTCAGTGACGACATAGGTATGGATTTCGAATTAAATAAATGTGCAAAAGTAACATTCAAGGAATGGAGAATTCCATAAACACATTCAATAGATCTAGATTTTGTCACAAAGATGTGGGAACTGGAACAAGAAGAAGCCTATAGGTACCTAGGAATTAGCGAGTCATTATCCATGACACCATCCACACATCTAAGCTTACAGCACCTGATATTCCGAAGTGGTCACCCATCTAGGTATTAACCAGGCTCGATGTTGCTTAACTTTGGTAATTGTAAGGGAACTATTATTTCAACGTGATATGGCCGTAAGCCTTGTTTATTTGTACCGCAGCGTCATTTTTGGCGTTCTACTCTCCCACTCAATAATAATAATAATAATAATAATAATAATAATAATAATAATATAAATTGCAAGAATATGTTGTTTAGATACAACTGGTATCCCATTAATAATAGGAGCACTAGGAGCTTAATTAGAAACAATACTGATATATACATTAAGAAAAATCCCAGTAAAGCTCTACATGAAATACAAAAGATAATACTCACCTCATCGGAAAAAAACTCTCTCAATGTAATATACATAACTTTCTGAGAAAAAAAAATCTTCCTCGTTCCCTTTATATCCTCCCGGTGGGATGTAAGTTCCACTCAAGCAGCTTCTTTCCACTAGCCGCTGCCTTGTGAAACCGACTACCAAGAAGCTGCTTCCCCGATCGCTACAGTCTTAAGCCTATCAAGTCCAGGGTTAACCGTTATCTTCCACAAAAATCCGCATAACCTCTTACTTTGTAACTCTCTACCTGGAGTGGCTACAGGGTCTTGTAAAGGGTGAACACTACTATAAGAAATGTTTCAGGTAAAAGACATGGTAAACTAAAGTAGTGTTTGAAACAACAAATCCACGAAACTAGAAATAATAATAATAATAATAATAATAATAATAATAATAATAATAGAGATCAAACAGACAAAAGGAGCCAGCTTGAACGGCAAAATTGATGCGAGAAATAAAAGAAATCAGACGTGAGATATCGATATTAGATGAGATCACAAGAAATACAAATGTACCAACTCGCAAATACAGGAAGATCAAACAGAAAATGAAATCACGAAATGAAATTCCAGCAATCAAGGAAATAGTAAAACAGAAACTGCAATTAAAGGCACAGAGAATAAGACGATATAAAAAACGTAGGTTCTATTGGCAAAACAAAATATTCCAAACAGATCATAAGAAATTTTACAGGGACATTGGAAAGCAGTTATACATGTCAAAAAGCCACTATCTATTGAAAAAGTGCCGAAATTTTGGGAGAATATTTGGAGCAGCCCAAAGGAATATAACCCCAATGTAGAATGGATTCAACGTGAAGAAGAACAAATTTTGAATAAACCTCTACAGGTAAGGCAAAATATAACCATGAATAATGTTAGGAAATCCCCAAAATGAAAATCCCCAGGAAATGATAAGATACCCAATCATCAGTCAGGAATCTATAAAACCCTTGCATAAACTCTATCAATGCTTATTAATAATCCCAATGAAGTCCCAAAATGGACCACGGAAGGTTTTACATGTCTCCTGCCAAAAACAGGTGAAAAATTATAGGCCAATAACATGTATGTCCACCACGTATAAATTTATCACGTCTGTCCTGACTAACCGTACTTACACTTTTCTCGAAGCAAATAACATTCTTTCTCCGGAGAGGTTCATATGGTTGCAAAGATCAACTACTGATAAACAAATTGATCCTGGAAAATTGCAAGAAAAGAAGTAGAAATCTCGTCACAGCATGGATAGACTACCGTAAAGCTTTTAATAGTGTGCCACATTATTGGATCCTTAAGACTTTAGAAATGTGCAAAGTCTCCTCGGTAGTAGTAAATTTCCTTAAACACGGCATGGGATTGTGAAATCAACATCATACCTAAATCCCACCCGAGACACTGCCACACTCAACCGCCTGAATATTCGACAAGGAATCTTTCAAGGACACTCCCTGTTACCGCTTTTGTTTTGTCTGTCTTTAATCCCCCTTACGCATGAACTAAACAAATAATAGCTATGGATACAAATTAAACAAGAAACTATTCAATCACCTACTCTACATGGATGATCTCAAATTCTTTGCCAAAGACGACAATGAGTTGAAGGTTCTCAATAGATCTAGATTGTCATAAAGATTAGGGAACTGGAACATGAAGAAGCCTATAGGTACTGGGAAATTAGCGAAGGTGATGAAATACAGCATACCCAAATGAAGTAGAAGGTAAGAAAGAAGTACTACAGGTGTGTGCGTTTGATACTGAATACCGAGTTGAATTAAAAAAATAGAATATCAGCCGTAAACACCTTGGCTGTCCCTGTGGTGCAATACAGTTCCAACATCCTTAACGGTACCATAGCTGACATTAAGCGAATAGACGCCAAACGAGAAAGCTTCTCACTTGCCACCATATGCATCATCCCAAGGTTGATGTTGATCGTCTGTATGAGCCCAGATCCGAAGGAGGCAGAGGATTAGTTCAACTGTCTTACAAAACTACAACAAATGTCCTTCAAAGATCCCCGGAGACTACAGAAGACCGGATGATGGCCTGAGTCAAAGAACGTGAAAGAAGTAAGAAACTTTATTCAATAATAAAGGAAGCCAACAAGTTCAAAATGGAGATTCAAATGGGTGAAGAAATGCAACTAAAGAATCAACTGCAACTGCAAAATACTTTTAAAAAAGCAAAGGCAAATGCAACCGACCAGATACAGAAACAATAGCCAGATAAACCGCTTCACTTTCAAAACTCCGCCCGTACCAAACAAACTGATGTAGACCAATCCCGTACCTATCAGTGGCTACGTAGTGCAGGGCTAAAAGCTGAAACTAAAGGTTTTATTCTTGCTGTACATCGCTAATGCTTGCTAACTAGAAATATACTGAAAAACTATTTTAGCCCAAAATGCAGATTCTGTGATAAGTATCTTGAAACAAGTAACTCTCTTGTATCAAGTTGCATGGTATTGGCACCCACTGAATATAACACCCGGCATGACAGAGTGGACCAATATCTACATTGGAAAATATGCAGCTTTTACGGAAAGGAAACTGCAAGAAATTGGTATGAACACCACCCAGACCCGGTTACGGAAATAGGATCGGTAACAATTTTATGGGACTTTACAATAGACACAGATAGAACAATCAAAGCTAATCACTCAGATTTCGTGATTAGAGACCGTAAAGAAAAAAAAATGTGCCTCCTTATTGACATGGCGGTCCCTGCAGATTGTAATGTATCTTTGAAGATCTTCAAAAAACTATCAAAATACAAAGACCTTGAAATCGAAATTTAAAAAATGTGGCACACGAGGACATCAACAATTCCAACTGTAGTTGGAGCCTTCGGATTGATTGGAAAAAGGTTCCAATAGACTCATTGAAGGGATTCCTGGTAGCCCATGCCTTAAAGAAATACAAAAAATTGTACTCACAAGTACAGCTAACACATTACGAAGAGCTTAACTATGTAAACATTTATTTTTCAAAAATGATAAGTGGAAAATGTCATGAAGCCATTTCTGAGCTTAGGTCTCTGGTTGGGAACCGGAAGGAAATGTGTATACAAGAGAAATCCAAGGAAATAATAATAATAATAATAATAATAATAATAATAATAAGAAGAAGAAGAAGAAGAAGAAGAAGATAATGCAAAAAAGCACGGGAATATTGAGGAAACTTGCCATCACTTGATCTTCAATGAAAACCACCTGTTCCTAGTGGTGTTAAAATCTACTGAGAACAAATAATAATTGCTGACTCAACGTAGCTGAATGATTAGTTCAGCGGTATAGCCTTGAACTGACGGCCATCAAGTCCAACATCCTATCCATATTGTCATGTTAAATACAATAAAGCCCCTATGTTAATTGCCTCGGGTGTCGATATTAATGGGAAGTTGTTTTTTTTTGTTTTTTTTTTACTATTTTTTTCGTGACGTTTCCTCTGCCATTTGATATATCCATCACTATATTTATAAATTTACTGTCAGATCGTCCATTTCCTTCACTTATATTTTCGCGGTTCATCCTGATTTTTTTTTCTTTTACCATCTTTTATTTACCATTTTTCGAACCAGTCTACCTTCAACTTTCTTATAATTGTCGACATTTAGATTTTTCACTGGGTGCTTCCTGCTTCTCTTTCCTTCTCTTCCATTAATTCACCTATTTTTTTGCTTTCTTTACGTTTTTATTTTTCATCTCCCATTCTTTTGGTCCCTGCCTTTCCTTATTCATTTTTTTCTACCTACTTTTTTTTGCTTTTCTTTATTTTCTTCTTTTTGATTTCCTCCTCAAAACCTTTCTTTCTTTCTTTCTTTCTTTCTTTCTTTATTGCTTGCTTTCTTTCTTTCTTTCTTTCACAGTTTTTCTTAGTTAAGCAGTCGCGTAACCAGTCTCCCTGAAGTATTGTAAACTAGAAAAGATTTCCGAATATCGACATTAAGAGTAGTTGCATTCACAAATTCGACCGAGTCTTTAAAATTAATTTTTACTCCATTTCCTTCTATTCTGAATCGGCTTCATTGCGGGAAAGACGAAGCGTTTGTATGTAACACCTGTTGTCAGCGCTCGAAATAAAGAAAATGAGGGGGAAAAAAAAAGCAAACCTTGAATCTTTACATAAAACTGTTGAAATATTCTCCTTTGGGAGATTAGTCATCGTCGATCGTATCATATCATATAATCTATCTATCTATCTATCTATCTATCTATCTATCTATCTATCTATCTATCTATCTATCTATCTATCAGTCTGTTCATAACTATCTAAGGTTAAGATAGGCTTCAGGTTAGGCTAGGCTTCGGGTTAGCCTAGGCTTAGTGTTGGGTTAGGGTTCATAGCTATCTATCTATCTATCTATCTATCTATCTATCTATCTATCTATCTATCTATCTATCGAAGCTTGTTCATATCTCTTTCTATCTATTTATCTCGTTTTTAATGTTCTGTTTTTTTTGTTGTCTTGAACATCTTTCTCTGTTCCATTGCTGTACTTTAGTCGAATCTTTCATTTATCTTTGTTTCACTCTGCTACACTCACTCACTCATATTGTTTTCCCACACCAAAGCATATTCCATCCGCGTTGCTTCTATCAAATAGAAAAAAAAATGATTCAGTACACCAACCCTTTCCCCCGGTCGTCAGTCTCGATATTATAAAAGCACTTCACTTATAAACCTCTTAAGTAGATTCCGTTACAGTCGGATCCCGCAGGTTGAAATTACTTCGTTTGAATAAGAACTCAAAACATAAATGATAAATCAAAATTATATTATTTCATTTAATCATTGAACATTTGAGTCATTATTAGATCCCTTTTTATTCAACGCTTTTAAAATCTTCTTTGCTCTGCATTTTGTCGTGTATCGTTCTTTAAAACCTCTAGTAAAAGCTGTTTTCAAATATCCAGTCCTACAATTTGCTTTCTCTGTGAGCGCTAGGAAACGTGTTCGTGTATCGTTAATGCTGTGATTCTTAACCTGTTTCCCTGTTCACACCCCTTTCAAACCACCACCCAGTTCGCACACACAAATCGCCAACCAGTTTTCGCATCCCCTTCCAGAATTGATAAAAGGCAATACTGATCTCATGTGTAAATAACAAAACCATTGTGTTTCATTAATCTTTATTCACATAACTGACAACAAAATGATGCATTACAAGAACGCAGATTACTTTCATATGAGCAAAAAATAAAATTAGGGTAACATGTATATTGTACTATGCATGGTGTGTTGGGAATGATTATGGTTGAGGAACAGACTCAGTGACATTGTTGCTATTGCTTTCTGTTTATGATGATATCAGATCTTGGTGTCTTGGTGCTAATTTCTACTCTTATGTCGTGTTGAGTATCCAGACGATTTCTGATTTTGGATTTGATGTGAATCAGAAGGAACATCCAGTTTCGCACAAGTATATAGTCGCGAAAGGCATCAGCACAGCGAGAGCTTTTTTGCCAGTACAAGATACGTTTCCAACTGAGAAGCCCAGAATTGCCCCAGGTTACCATCGTTGAACTCCATTTGGATTCCGCAATTGTTTCTCAGATCGATGAGATCTTCATCATCAACACCATGCTAGAGTTTCTTTAATAAACTAACCCTAATGATTCTGTATCCTCACTCCACCTAGGAACCGATATCGCACCCCTAGGGGGGTTTACGAGCACCCCTGGTTAAGAACCACTGCAATATATGCTTATTAGTACGTCTTGGCGTATTAATTATTGTTAGATGTGTGCAAAGGTTCTCAGCGCTCAGATTTGTGAAAAGCAGAGACAGGATACACAGGCTTTTTTTATTGATTTTTAATAAGACAAATATAGCATGAAGAAGCAAAGACGTGTTGAAAATTACTGTAAAAGAGTCCAGCTTTTCTCCTGTCTCTTTTGCCTTCATTATGTCTTGCGAGTATCAAATTTTCTAAACCCTCTTTCCTCATTATGTGCCCTAGAAATTTCAACTGCCTCTTTCTGATATAAGTGACCTTTTTGTTTCCATTTTCTCTAAAAATACGTTGTTGCTCAAATGTCTGACCCATGATATTCTCAGCATCCTTTTGTAGACTCTACATTTCTGCTGCTTCAAGTCTTTTCTTCATCTGTGAGTAGATTGTCCAGCATTCAATGCATTATCAGAGAACTGATTCACCTTTTGCGAATTGAACGAAAGAGACCGGTTCAGAATTTGAACTCGGCTAATCAATTCCACTTTCCGCGTCGATGGTCATTACACTACCCGCATACCCATTATTAATAATAATGAGGATATTTTATACTAATATATGATGGTACATTAATAATTTTTTACTCATATTCTTTCACACACAGTACCCCCTTGAGTCTTAGTGGTTTTATTGTATTGCTTGGTGTGAAATGACTAAAAAAAACTAATCCCTCAGCCTTATGATAAAAGAAAACATTATTTTACACAACAAATATTCATTTTTCAACATAATCATCTAATTTGTCAATGTCCTTTTAAAAAATATGATGTTTACCCAGTACAAGGCCTGAGAGCCACTCGAGATAGAGTATTACAGTGTAAAGGTCACAGTTTATGGGAATAGGTGGGTAAGATAACGGTTGACCTTAGTCTTGAACAGGTTAAGATTGTAGTGATCGAGGAAGCATCCTCTTGGGAGTCGGTTCCACAAAGCACCGGTCTGTGGGAAGAAGCTGCTCGAGTGGAACTTTCATCCCACCAATGGAATACGAAGTGAATGAGAATGATTTGCTACAATGTGCGTGGCATGGCGGGTCTTAACCGTGAAGGCTAGAACTGGTGGTATTATGGAATGTAGTTCCTCTGAGCACTTTCCATTGAAATATTGACAGAGGTGAGAGGCTTGCGACGTTTCATCTGTGGGAAAGGGTTTGTAGGGTGGAAAATAATTCGTCACCCAGAAGGATGCAGTGGCGCCTGTGGTCATTCTTTTAAAAAAAAAAAAACAAATAGGTCGTTTTTGTTGCGTTTGGACAGAGCAATCGCAGGTGGAAATGCAGTGCAATATAAATTGTTTCCGTTAAATGGTGTGGCGCACAAACATCGCAAGAATTCACATTTTCAAATGCCTTACAACTCTCTTATGAGTTATGTAGATGTCCCGTGTCGCATGAACTGGGTTATTTTTAAACAGCGTTTCGATTGTGTTATCATCAGTTATGGCAGAAAATTCCCGATGTTCCAGAGCAAAATTTCCATTTCTGGACCTCGTAAGAACTGTACTATCAGCTATGGCACCATCTGCATAAACGGGTCATATTTGTTTCGGAAAAAAAGAGCATAATTTTTCTACATTTTCACTTTTAAATAAAAACACTTAAAATTTACTGTCGATACACTAGTCGTGTGCGAAGATGCGCTGAGATGACACCTTTCAGAATATGCAGGCATATCATAAATTTCAGTCACTTGTGAAACGAAATCACGTGTACAAACGCCACCTATCGAAAAATGCTACGTATTTTTGTTCCAACGCAATATATATATATATATATATATATATATATATATATATATATATATATACGTATTTTTGTTCCAACGCAATACATACATACATATATATATATATATATATATATATATATATATATATATATATATGAATTGCGTTGAAACAAAAATACGTAGCATTTTTCGATAGGTGGCGTTTGTACACGTGATTTCGTTTCACAAGTGACTGAAATTTATGACATGCCTGCATATTCTGAAAGGTGTCATCTCAGCGCATCTTCGCACACGACTAGTGTGTCGACAGTAAATTTTAGGTGTTTTTACTTTTTGTTTTATATATATATATATATATATATATATATATATATATATATATATATATATATATATATATATATTCAGTTGGCTAGAATGTTCTGATTCACTTAGGAAGCGAAAAGAAAACAACAAAATTTTATACAGCAACACCAACATTTATTCTTAATGTTGAATCGCTGGTCACGGAGGTAGTATACAAGTGAGCGGAATAGGCCATAGTCACTTGGAGCAACATCGGAACTGAATGGTGGATGTAGAATAATCTCAACACCATTCATATGTTTAAACTTCTCCTTAGTCAACCTGGAAGTGTGTGGCCTCGCATTGTCAGGCTGAAGCAAAGCCCGACCTCGACTGACCAAAGCAGGATACTCCTTCTTTAGTTTGTCGTACACGCAGTCGTACTGCTGGCAATACAGTTTAGAGTTGATAGCGCGACCGTGTGGAACAAACTCGAAATGCAGTACTTTTTGGAAATTCCGTCAGATAGAGATCAAGATTTGTTGTTTTCTTTCTACTTCCTAAGTGAGTCAGGACTTTCTGACCAGCCTAATATAACGCTACAATCAAAGGATCTGAATAAATTCAGATTTATTTTCCTCGTCCAGATTAAGGAAACTTTTCGCGGAAGAATTTCTGTCATTACTTTTCTGATAAGTAAAATTATTGCACTTGTCGCCTTCATTACTATGACGACATAGAACATCAATTCAGCCCTAACACAGAATATAGTAAAGAAATAGTAAACTACGCTGACTTTTGCAATCAATCAAAATAATAAAATTTTAAAAAATTCAACGATATTTCTCGAACATACTTTCTGCTTGGGACATGTTGACTGAAGTTGTCTGCAATGCTATTGGTCTTGACCAGGCATCTCGATTTCAGTCTCTTTCCTATTGTCGCAACGTAGCTCCCCTAGGCATTTTCTATAAATACTTTTATGGTAATTGTTCTGATGGATTTTCCTCTATGCTTCCCCTAGACAAATTGTGCCTATGGGACCTTGTTAGGACTACATAGAGACTCTGAGGTATTATAGTGGCTGTATTAAGAATGGTAAGTAAGAATGTGTTGTTTTGGTATAAGGAATACTGTGGTATGTTTGCGTCAGTAATCGTAGCTGGTTAAGTTTAAGATAAGGTAGATTGAAGACCAGCTTTCATCTATCTCCACTTTTAATCTTTTGACACAAAATAAATATTACTCTCCTTTATGATACCTAGATTTTATGTACTTATAGAAAGGGGTGTAAGGCAAGAATGTGTCTTCTCAATTATTCAACCTATACAGCGTGGCGATTCAGAGAGAATTAGAAAACCTACCAGGATTCGTTATTAGCAGCCACAATCTTAACAACATAAGATATGCAGATGACGCAGTGTTGATAGCATAAATAGAAAGAAAACTACAAAATCTCCGACAGAAAGTGAAACAAAGCGAGAAGAAAGGATCAAATATAAAATGCGAGAAGTCAGAATGCGTGGCCGTTAACAAAAGGATGAGCCCGAAATGCAAATTACAAAACGGAGATACTAAAATCAAACAAGTACAACAAATAAAATATCTGGGAAGTGTTTTAACAGAAGGCAGAAAGTGCGACACTGAAATCCGAAGATGAATTTCAAAAGCTAAGCAGAGTATTAAGAATTAAAAAAAAAACTTCATTGGAAATAAAGAAAAGAATACTGAACTGATCCGTGATATCAGTGTTCCTATATGGCAGCGAAAAGTGGAATTGATGAGCCGAGTTCAAATACTGAACTGGTCTCTTTCGTTCAATTCGCAAAAGGTGAATCACTTCTCTCATAATGCATTGAATGCTGGACAATCACCTCACAGATGAAAAAGAGACTTGAAACAACAGAAATCTAGTTCTACAGAATGATGCTGTGAATGGAGTTTTAGAGAAAATAGAAACAAAAAGGAAACTTATACCTAACATCAGGAAGAGATAGTTGGAATTTCTAGGGCACATAACGAGGAAAGAGGGTTTGAAAAATCTGACACTTATAGGACAGATTGAAGGCAAGAGAGACGGAGGAAAACAACGCATAACCTACTTAGTGAGTTTGAGTAAATGAATGGCTGAACAAGGTTTAGGAGAAATAAAAAAAAGATAAATTTTATTAAAATCTACGAAGGACAGGAATTTGTGGAGAAAAATTAAATGCAATATCAGTCGTTATCTTCTTCACTCATATTCTTTTATTGTCCTCTTTTCTTAATAGTAATTTTGTAATATTCTCTAACACTCAGAAACCTCCTTGCGTCTTGGTGGCTTTATTGCCTTGCTTGGGGTGAAATGCTTAATACAAAAACAGAATAGAAACATCATACTTGACTTTCTGCCTGAATATCTGGAACGAGGAATTATCATTATTTATATTATTTACATGCGTACCGTTGTCTTCATCTTTATTGTTTTTATCAGAAATATTAACAAACAATAACAAAAATGAGGACAGTAGTGTAAAGAATCATTCTTGACATTTTTATGAGTTTCCATTGCTCATCGCTTTGAGACCTAAAATCAAGAGCTCCTGTCATATTTGACCCGGAGTTGTCCAATACGCACGTTCCAGCTTCGACAGAGTTCAAAATCCTATCACAGGGGGTGATGAATTATTTTCAGCACTACAACTCCAGACAGACGAAACTTCGCAAGCCTCTTGCTAGTGTATCGCTGTTTTCTGGGAAAATATTCTGACGGGCTGCATTCCTTAGTGCCACCAGTTCAGGTCGGCCATACGTAGACTCGAATGTTCCTCGTTCCCTTCTTATTCCATTGTTAAGAAGAAAGTTCGGCTTAGAAAGTTTTTAAGTTGAACAGAATCCCGAATGGATTTGTCCTTGATCATTACAATCTTAATCTCTTCAAGTCCAGGATCAACCGTTATCCATACTACATATCCTCATGATTATTAACTCCCCCTCTTACACCCATAAAACAACCTTGTTCAGAAGCGTCCACTTTTCCAGTCGGGTTCGTTACATTCACTTATGCATAAATACCCTTGAGAAAGGTATGAATGCGTTTCTTCTCTACGGATTGAATAGCAGAACAGGCACTATTGCTCTGGCCGACAAGCAGTCTACCGCAGAGAGAAACAGCCGCCCATTGCTGGAAATCTGCCTAGTCGATTATGAATCTAAAGGGACATGATCACTCAAGCGTGTATAATGTATAGCTTTTTATCATTTTTTCCCCAAGCAAGGCAATAAAGTCACCACGACGTAAGAAGTTACTGGGTATTAGAGAATATGAGAAAAACTACTATTAAGAAGAGAGTATAGTAAAAGAACTAAGAAGAAGATAACGATTGACATTGCGTTTGAATTTCTGAAGGTCAAAGTTAACTGGGAAGCAAGAAGCCGGAAGAGAGTTCCACAAGTGTGATAAACGAAACTGTTAGCAAAGAACTTACGGTTGCATCTAATCATTTCAACTGTAAAATGATCTGACCTTGTTGCCAATCCAGTATTGCGTTTAAATTCATAAAGTTTAGATACCACCGAGGAAAATTCATCAGAAGAATTTAATAGGATTAGATAGGTTCGCCTAAAATCCAGTTCACACTCCTCCATTGATTGAACAGGAGTAGAGGTTTATCCCTTGCTTCCTGTTTAGGATTGGGTTTCCTGTTCCTTCTAAAGTCTGCTTCAGCTCTATATTCCTAACGCTTGTTCTTTTCTACGCTAATATAAGTCCAGAGAGTAATCCTTTATCTTGAGTGGTTCTTGGGCCTTGTATTGCGTGAACATTAATATATATATATATATATATATCATGAAAGTATTTATAGAAAAGACACAGGGAAGCTACGTTACGGCGTTGGAAAAAGGACATTTATTTATTATTTCATTATATTAAAATAACTATTTTTTTTTTTTACTTTGAGAAGATTAGGATAGCAAATATGAACAATATTGTTAGCTTTGAGGAAGACATTTTTTACGCTGTATGCTAGGATTTATGAATATCATCCCTGCAGTGAAAACTAAAATGTCAGTTATCTTTTCAATGGCCGATGCTAATATATGTTTCACTTTTCTTTTGGGGTTTAAAATTTTAAAAGAAATTGTTTTCTGTCTTTCTGTTAGGGTAGAGTATAAGGATATATCAGCATTCTTTGGCTCCTTAGCATTTTAAAAGAAGATATTTTATAAAACGATGTACATGTAATGCAGTGATTATCGATGCGTCAAGTGGAATTGGCTTGACGAGTTCAGATTCCAGACGAGGACGTTGTGTTCGCTTTCGTGCAAATACTCTTGGAAAGGTATGAATCCATCTTTTCTCCCACATCCAGGGGTGGGGGGGTTAAAAGCAGCGCAAATTGGGCTTTCTAGCCTTATTTGGCAATCTATTAGATTAGAAATGTATTTGCCACAGAGCCCACAGCAGCAATGACTAGCGTCATGAGGATGTGTCCCTATTCTCCACTGGGGAATCTACACGACTTATCTACATACAAGTAATGAATGGTAATGGTAATATTAGCCGTTTTCTTATAAGGAAACATGTGGCAATTATTGACCAAGCAGCCAGTGCCACAGTCGGTTGAAATTTATAAAATCTTTCTCTTAAAGCAATTGTTCAGGATAATAGGATTTTCAAGTCCAATAGCTGTTATCGTTCTTTCCAGTATTGATGGGGTTATCTTTACTAACCTTTGGTTTGAAGTAGTGTGGAATGTCAATATCTTGATTATAGAGAATATGAGAAAAACTACTATTAAGAAGAGAGGACAATAAAAGAAGAAGATAACGATTGACATTGCATTTGAATTTTTGAAGATCAAAGTTTGCTGGGAAGCAAGAAGCCGGAAGAGAGTTCCAAAGTGCGATAGAAAAAGCTGTTAGCATATAACTTACGGTTACAGTTAATCATTTCAATTGTAAAATCATTTCTCTTTGTGCTGTCCATTTTAGTTCTTGCTACTGTTGTTAGTCATCGAGTGATGTGGCTTCTGTTATTTGGTATAGTTTTTTGTGAATCTGTAGCGTCAATCATTTCATTATGTCATTATTTTCTCTTCGAGTTACAAGTGATATCCATTTTAGCTGTTGTTATTTGTTATATGCCACACATATATCCATACAATGTATGACACACAGACACAGGCACACACATACATATTTTTTCTAAGTTAATGGATTTTATTCATCAATCCGGCAGATTTAATCACTTTAAACGTTATTTTTATTCTATGTAAGTAGATGCACCATTTATTTATTAAACAGTATACTTATTTATTTTCGTCTACTGGATTGAATATTCGAGAAATCTTATTAACAGATCGCGACAGCTATTAGGGAGATGTAATTAAATATATTTTAATAGTTAAAAGAATTATTCAGTATTATTATTGTTTAGGTAATAAGCATTATAACATAGCACAAATAGCTATATTGTGGAAAAAGGAATGTTCGACAATATACGCATTTTTTACGTATTTATGGTTATTTTTTCTTATCAAAAACGACATTCTTGTACATTATATAATATTATACATTAATATTATACATTAATTACTCACTTTTTAATCAATAACTATTTGTGCTCAGTTGTTGACATTAATAGCTATCTGCTGTTAAAATTTTGGAATAATGCAATAATAAAAATTTAAATTTCATCTCTCTGATAGATGTAGCAATCCGCAAAGAAAAATATGCGATTTATTTGTTTTTAATAAGAATTAAACCAGTAGGTTGTCAAACTGGAGAAGCTGTCTTGCCTATGAAACACCGGTGGTACTGCCCGTACGACTCTAATGGGTAACGGGATGATGATGATGATGATGATGATGATGATGATGATGATGATGATACTACGATTTACGGGTGCACCTTTAAAAATCGACATGACCAGTGCTCATTCCGAGCCGCTATCTATTACTCCAACGTGCCTCCACACACAGCCTACATATTGTCAATTAACTCTTAACAAGACCATAGCTCTCATATGTAGGATAGATTGTGCACTCCTACACCGTTGTAATGTCTGTATCGTCATTTTCATCATCATCATCATCATCATCATCATCATCATCATCATCATCATCTCGTAACCCATTAGGGTCGTGGGCGCATCAACATGTGCTACAACTGTAGTAGCAATTGTGTTTCCTGGTCAAGACAGCCTGACGGAGACCAACGCTCTACAGGCTGTTTTTGAATTCATAATGTTTCCATCTGCTAGTCCGGTTGCCACCCAAATATGAATCCTGATCTATATGCTAGCATGATTATTTAACAGAGGTGTATGTACTGATGATGTTTGCAGTAGAAAGTTTTCATTTCGAAAAAAAAAACAAAAAATAACAAAAAAACAAAAAACAAATCGGAATTCTGAAAACTCCTGCAACAGTGACTTCTGCAGCGATCCGAATCTTTTGACGGTGGATCAAATTTCGAAAAAACTAAAGAAGAAATTAAGGTTTATGATTTGTGGAAATGTTAAAATTAATAATTTCTTCTTCCTTTTTTTAATTTATATTTATTTTCATTTTATTAAGTCTGCGTACGTACGTGTGACGGCAAATTTTAATTGCTGAAATTTAATCAATTTTCTTCCTCCTTGAGCTTTGACTTTAGAATTTTTTTTTCCTGTCAATTAGCTGTAAATTGCTTTGGATGCAAAATTATATTTAAAAAAAAAAAACCCCAACTGCCGCTCCCGAATTTTATTTCTATGCAGTTTATTCTTAAATCTATAACCTGGTGTACTGGGATATTAGTTCTCTTCACTTATTGTTTTCTCTTGGGAAACGCCGATTCCCGCACAATCACTGTAGTTAAGCAACGTCGAGTCTGGTCAGTACCTAGATAGGTGACCGATGGCAAATACCAAGTACTAAAAGCTTGGATGTGCAGGTGTTGTAATGGCAAATTGTTCGGAATTGTTCATCGGAGAGCCGAGTTTCGATTCACGTTGGATTCGTTATATTCACTTACGAGCAAATACTCTTGGGAAAAGCTTGAATCCAACTCTCCCCCAGCTATAGGTTAATTAATAATTCTTCTATCACTAAAACAATTATTATCTCAAAAGAAAAATAAATGCTTATGATCTAAATATATTTTCTGCCTTTAACGCTTGACAAACCGTAGAAAACGAATCAATCAATCAATATTTTACCAGTATCCCTCCTTCGAAGTGCCGAAGCGGGGTGCAATTTTTGCATGGTATTTTTGCCCTGCCAGATCTTTTTCTTTCTTTTTATGTGCCATGTCCTTTCAGGACGTTGGCGATCATGGCTCTCCACCTCCCTCTATCCCTTTGCATCTCTCAACAAGTTCCTTCCCTCTGCTTCCTCCCCCGGACCACGTTCTGTCACCCACTGGCTTAAATCCGCCAGGTATGTCACGCGCTGTTTTCTCTTGTCTCTCTTTCCCCCTATTCGACCCATGAGTATCAGATTCTCCAGGCCCTGCTTCCTCATTATGTGTCCAGAAACTTCAGTTGCCTCTTCCTGATATTAAGTATAAGCCTCTTCCTTCTTTGCAACCTCTCTAAGATCTCATCGTTGCTCACACGCTCGGTCCATCATCTTTCTGTAGAACCGGTCCACGCTCGGTCGCTTATCATCTTTCTGTAGAACCACATCTTTGTCTCATCGAGTCTCTTCTTCCTCCTTGAGGAATCGTCGAACATTCGCTGCCGTAAAGAAGGACCGATGTTACGTAATAGTTCAGTATTCTTTTCTTTGTGGCCAAAGAAATCCTCCTGCCCGGCTTTTGGAATGTGTCCTTGGCCATCCCAATACGCCTACGGATCTCAGTGTCGCACTTACCGTCCTCTGTCAAGATGCTTCCCAGATATTTAAACTTCCGCATCTGCTTGATTCTAGTGTTCCCGACCTTCAAATCGCATTCCGGGCTCATCCTCTTACTGACGACCATGCACTCCGTCTTCTTGTAGTTTATGCTTAGTCCATTCTTCTCAATCTCTGTCGCTACTTTCTGTAGGAGATTTTATAATTTCATTTCCGTGCCTGCTATCAGTACTGTGTCATCTCCATATCTTATGTTGTTAAGATTGTGGTCGCCAATGCTAAATCCCGGTAGGGTTTCCAATTCTCTCAGAACTGCCTCGCTGTATAGGCAAGGATGAGAAATCTCATCCGACTTGTCAGGTGAGAAGACGCATCCTTGCCTTACGCCCTTTTCTATCTTTTTATATTCACTGAACTCATTCCCTATGCACATGCAGGGCTGTTTGCTGCCAGTATAGGTTCTTGATTATTCTGATATCTTTCCCGAATATATATATATATATATATATATATATATATATATATATATATATATATATATATAGGTTGCTGAGTAGTTCCATCAGATCCTTGTGGCGTACTTTGTCGAAGGCCTTTGCGTAGTCTCTGAAACATAGGTATACGTCCTTCTGCATCTGTATCGCTGTTTCTGATAACATTCTGAGCATGAAGGACAAAAGAAAGATGTTAAGTACTTTGAAGGAGAGGTACTGCTTGGAGGGGAACATTTTTCAAACGCACAGAACGACGGAAACCGAGTATGGCAATTGTCAAACATCCAGTTTCCATCATTTAAATAAATTAAATAAAATAACATCGTCTGCTGAATTATTTTTACATTATTATTATTATGAGAAATGTTCATAAGACTGAGTTTAACTCGAAAGAAAGAAATAAGAGACGTTAAAAGAGTTTAACGTCTCCTGCCAATGTCTCATAAATAACGGACTATTCCATTTTGATCGCTTCGTAACAGGGGCTAAGACACAGCCTAGTTTCAGAAAGAAAGAAAGAAGGAAAGATAGAAGTATTTAACGGTTATTTCAGTGAAATGGAAAAAGTTGTCAATCTCAAGTCTTTTCATTTGCACTACTTTTTAAAATAGTGACCAGCATTCATATTTATACTTGTTATTGCAATATTTTGTTAAAGTTGTTAAGCTCAAATATTTAATGATGCGATAGAGGAATTTCTCCGGATATTTTATTGTCATAGAACTCACCATGAGCTTATTCTAACATTAACTTAAGAGTTAAGAAATATGATTTATCAGAAAATTTAAATAGGAAAATCGTAAAATGTTAACACACACACACTTAATGTTTTTGTTTATAGAATATACAGCAGAAAGGATCTATTGTTCATTTCAATTCAGTTAGTAATAATGACAAAGTACATTAACGTCTAACAAAGCACGTCGACCATTTGTTGGAGGCTAACGCAGTCATGACGAGCAGATTTTTGTAAATAAATTGCACAATAATAAAAAATAAAAAAAAGAGATCGAAAATAGTCAATAGATAAATAAAATCTGTCTATATTTCTGAGATGAGGTATTATGTATACTATTAAGGACACATGGCACAGTGAATAAAGGCGTTGGTTAGATCGCAAAGAGCTGTGAGTTCAATACCTGGTTAAAGCAGTGGAGAACTTGGGGATGTGAATTATCAGGAGATAACTGATAACTGACATCCATTAGACATGGCACGTGGAACTAGAACAGTCTACCCCAGAGAGCGAAATAAAGAGTTCAGTTCGACATTCCAACCACCTGAAGAAGACCGCAGCGTACAACGGCCGAAACGTTGTGATAAAATATGGCAACAAAAACGAAGACAATAGTCCGAATAATGTAAATAGTGTAGATAAATAAAAGTTAAAATGATATATCTCTTACCTATTAAAAGATAAATCATTTGAACTTTTATTCATTCTTTAATTTTAATTAAATTATAAAAACGTGCGCGCATACACATTCATCATCACCATTTATTCAGTTTTAGTCAGCACTCCCCCTGTTGTAATTGTGGTTCACGGTGACATTCAAGGCCAAATAGTGCAATGGCTTGTTGGTTCCTTTTGCGCCGAGGATGTTGAAGTTATCCTGTCCATCCTCTCAGAAGGTCCTCCGCTAACTGGTAAAGCCGTTGACCCCTGAGGCGCAACTCCTACGTCTAGGCTGGGGACTGATCGATGGCCGCTTGGCACAGATGGGTTGGAGAGAGGCGTTCCCTTTCACCAGTCGGGTCGGGAAAGTCTTCCACTGCCCTCACACAATTTAGCCGGCAGGTCGATGACGTTGACCGGGTTGTGGCCGTCGCAGGGCTCATGCGACTTCTTGGAGCCATGTGTAAGTATTGGATGTATTTCCGCATCTCAATTTACCTGAGTGTCGCTCGCTTCGCTGCAAAGACACTACTACTGATGATACACCTCCAAACAGTCAATCAAACAAGAACATCAACTGATACGTATGAAATCAAAATTTATCCATAAGGTTTTCATTTTAGTTTTTGTATGATACATCCAAAAGATAGCCTTATAGAGATTTATTAAACTTTATTTTGTGCCAAATGGGAGAGGAAGAAATTTGACGCTGATTAGTAATTCGCAACTACTTCAACCACCTAGCAGTCTTATACAAACAACTAAAATCTAAAATGTAAGATAAAACATTACTTTTGATGAACTTAAATACAAGAAAAAAATAGTGACATCTACATAATAACATGTCGCTCCATCTTTTGTCTGAGTAACGGCAGCTACGCAACGTGGTTTACAACTGTATTATTTACAAATGCTCTAGTCATTCCGTGGATATAACTATCTAGGCACCTTCCAGGTTTGTGTTTTTTCGAGAGTGGCTACAAGGAATTTAATTACGTCTGAATGAATAACAGACGCTACGAAATCACCAACACAAAACTTTACCAAATAAGTAAAACCACATCACTTGAAGACTTCGAACAGCAGCAAGAACTAGAATAGCACATGCAACGAGAAAGAAAGAAATAATGATATTATCAAGATGTTGGCGTTCCACACTACCTTATTCAAATGTTTGGTTGGTGGTGGTGGTGGTGGTGGTGGGGGGTCAACATCCATCACTTTTAGAAAGAGCCATAACACTTAGTGAACTTGACAAATCTAATTTTCTGAAAAATCTGTTAATAAGAAAAATATTTTCTAAATTTCAACCGACAGTAACACTAACTGTTCAGTCAATTATTGCTGAATGTTTCTTGTATGGAAACGGTTATTCTACCCATTAAGTGATTCAAAATTCTTAGATGAAGTAGTGTTATCATTAGAAACTAGAGTTTTTCATTCATCCTATTTTTGCTTGATTTTTATCTTCGCGATCTACGCAACCAGCAGGAATCAGAAGTAAATAATAAGTTTCCGACAAATAAATGAGCGTTTCCTATAAGAAAAAAAAAAAAAAAAAAAACTAAACAAAGATATAAAAGAAAACCTAGTAAAAGTCAATGAAAACAATGATTCATCTAAACTTCAAACAACTTAAGACATCTACTACTATTAGGTGTATACATACAATTCAGCATATTGTATAAATCGGACAATGAAGAATGTGAGTAAATTTGGATGACGTTTGTTGCTTAGATTTCGTAGCCTAATCGGTAAGACGATGTCCCAGTCAGACAGGGTATGAATGTGAGCATCCTCGTCGGGGACTTATTTTTTTATGCATGCTGCGGATGTGGTATATAAAACGATCTGAACGTTACGATAAACTCACAAACAAAAAAAAAACAAAAAATAGAAATACATTATTTCCAGTCAGATTAATGTCCACATTTTTGTTGTTATTATCATAACGTTTTGGCTGTTGTCTCCACTGAATCTTTCCAAATGTCTCTTGATCCGGGTAGCTTTTAGGGAATTTTGAGCTGAACCCCTTAATTAATATATGGGATATATCGTTTTCATTGGTAATTAATTATGTAATTAATCTTTGGGATATATCGTTTTAATTCAGCTGAATATGTCTAGAGGTGCCTCGTCTTGTTTATTTTATTTTTTTCCTTCTTTTAAAATTTTTTTTACTATCGTTCAGTTATTGCTAGGTCTGTCTCCACTGAATCTGACTCTCTTCTACCTGGGATTGAACTCATAGTTACCACGCGATCAAATTCACGAACCAATGTTTGAATCCTTCAGACCCCAGTGTAAATAATGTAAATAATGATAGCTTTTTCATGTCAGAAATTCAAATAAGAAAAAAAACTAGTAAAAGATTAAAGTAATAATCATAGAATATTTTTGTAAACATTTTATGAAAAAAACGTTAATAATTACTAATTAAAACCAGCTGCCATTTAAAAAATGCTTGTGTACTCTACTTTACTTCACCAAACGTCCATTAGGTGACGCTGTTTAAGTCTAGGAAAAGAAAAATATTATCCTTCTTCTTCTTGCTGCAAGATGTAGCTGAACATAGGTGAGGACGCCCCCGCTGGGTCACGTTCGTTTTCCCTGTCGACTGAACTCTCAGATACACGCACGTACACAGACATGTGTATCACACACGGATGTTTCACAAGCAAACTCTTAATAGCTCTGGGTTTTTTTCTTTACTTTCAACTGTGTACATATTAATGTAATTTATTTTTGTTAATATATGCATTAACTGTTTGTTTAAAAACACATGTTTTGTTACATTTTTTTTTTACCCTGACACACATCAGTTCGCCAAATATTGTTTGCGGGACAAATGTACCAGGAATCATTAAATTTTTACTGGAAAACGCCCACACCTCGCAACAACACTGGCGACGGCAGCAACACTGTGAATCAACATTGTACTTGTTGTCAACTTACACTGCTTGTCGAATCCGTTATAGTGTAAAGTAGTAAAATTATTAACATTGTGTGGGTGTGTTATTTGCCCAACGTCAATTATCTGAAATTCTTGCTAAGGATTGACCTTTGTGGGTTTGGGTGAACTCATTGATATTCCCTTCACCTCGGAAATGATTTTATTTCTATACTAATTTAATTATTGCTGTAAAATCCATAGTTCCTTTCAAATGAATCTATTAGTCACTCATTTAGAAAAATATAATTATGTTTGCTGTCAAATAGTCTCCAAGCCGGAGGCGTTACTATTTCAGTACTTCCTCGCTCGCCTTTAAAATACCCATACATCTATATTTCTATTCACCCAGTCTTTCCTTTCCGTTCTCTCTGTTCTCATCTTTATCACAGACGCGACGTCGCAAGCCTCTCGATACTGTATCGCTGTTTCCATGGCAAATATTCGGACGAGCTCTGTTCTTTTAGTTCCATACGTTCAGAGCTTTACATCTGGGAAACGCCATGCCGCTTCCACGGAATCGGATCACTCTCATTTCCCTCGTATTCCATATGTAAAGAGAAAGTTCCACTCAGAGAGCTTTTCGCCCAAGAACTGCTACTTCATGAAATTGACTCTCGTGTGGATACTTCCCCGAACTCGACAATGTTAATATTTTCAACTCAAGGGTCAATTGTTATATATCCTCCTTATCACCATTTTCACTTCCTACCATCTACTCTTTCATCCATAAATCACACTTTAGTAAACATTTTAACAGAAAGCGTCTACCTTGAATGGCTTTTGAGGCTTGTATTAAATAAACCTTAGTATAACAATATTTTAAAATATTTTCTTTCTTTCTTTCTGTCTTTCTTTCTTTCTTTCTTTCTTATGACCACCCACAGAAACACAGTCTTATTTTAACACTAATAATAGGAAAACAAAGGCAACGTTTTTGTAGTCATCATATGCATGACTTCTGAACTCTTTTGTGGGTAAGATACTTTGGCTTTTCTCATCAGCGACATTAGTCGGTGTTTGAACCCTATTAAAATCCTAATTTTTGAGTGATACTATATTGTCCCACTAAGTCATATAAAAACTATCACACTTGTTGGCTATTGCGCCATGTGGGGGGGGGGGCTTCCTTACTTTGCTTGATTCAGCAGCAGTAGCGGAAATAATCAGCATGCTACAACCGGGAGTCCCTGAGGTTATAAAAGCCTTGACTGAGCGCTATTCGGGCACTTTCCTTCAATTTCAGCTGCCTCTACATCTCCACGGCCAGCTCTCACCCTCTCTCTCTTTTTCACCTTCCTTTTCAGCAGCCTCTACATTCAGCCATGTATATATATATATATATATATATATATATATATATATATATATATATATATATATATATCCTTGCTGCAGAAGACAAAGCTTGTCTTGGCAGCTTGACGTTAGATTTTTCCTTCCTCCCGTAGGAACCAGCAGAGAAGTTTCCCTTCGAACTACCCTCCAAAGAACACTACACTCAACCCTTGCTGCAAAAGACGAGGGCTGTCCTAGCAGTTTCACTCTTGGATTTCTTGTTCCACCTGTGTGAACTAACGGAGAAATCTCTCTCAACAAAAACAATTACTATCAGGTCATCCCATAAGTTCTGTCCGAATTTTGAATTTTGAAACAAGTGACCAAATGTTACATTTAATTACAGATTCAATCAACAATGTATTTCCCTGATTATCTATGACTTCCATCCATCTATTAACAAGCTTACTAATTCCATTACTGTAAAATTCTTTTGGCTTTGATTCGAAGAACTCACAAATGTCAGTTTTAAGCTCTTCCTGTTTTACAAAAGATGTTTCTTCCAAATGATTCTGTAACCTTCGAAACAAATGGTAGTCCGAAGGAGCAAGGTCGGGAGAATAATGTGGATGAGGAATTTTCTCCCAACCAAGTTCTTCTATCTTTTGTGACGTGATTCTGACTGTGTGTGGTCGCGCATTGTCCTGATGAAACATCACCCATTTTCGATTCACTAGAGCAGGTCTTTTTTTTTCCTCAAAGCTTGGTCCAAACGCTCTAATTGCTGACAGTATATTTGAGCATTAATTGTTGCATTAGGTGGTAAGAATTCAAAGTGGATTATTCCTTGGCAATCCCACCAGATTGAAAGAAGAACCTTTTGCCCATGAAGTTCCCTTCTCGGCTGTGGCTGGCGTCCTTCCCCTTTACCAAGCCACTGTCTACGATGCTTAACATTTCGATAAAAGAACCATTTTTCGTCGCCAGTCACAAGTCTATCCAAAAAAGGTGAAACAAGTTGGCGAGAATGGAGAGAAGAGCAGATGTCAACTCGGGATTTGAGGTTGTTTTCAGACAATTCATGAGGCACCCATTTTCCAAGTTTAGGAACTTTTCCAAGTTGTTGAAGATGACGATGAACAGTTGTATGGTTTGAACTGAGAACCACTGCCAATTCCTCAACTGATAGAGCAGGATTTTCTTCAGGGACTGCTTCAAGAAGCTTTTCATCAAACTCAACTGGACGTCTGGTTCGATCTTCATCTTCAAGGGTGAAATCTCCACCTCTGAATTTTGCAAACCATCTTCTGCAAGTTCTTTCATTCACACATTCCTCTCCATAAACTGAGTGAATGTTTCTAGCCGCTTCGGCTGCTGAGTTTCCTTTCTTGAACTCATAGAGCATTATGTGCCTCAAATGATTCTTGGGTACTTCCATGTTAGCAGGGTTAATCAAACAAAATTTAATTTTATTGTTCTCTGAAATAAATTTTTTTCAGTTTAAATGCATCTAAACATAAAAATAATGTTCAGCTCCATTAGACATTATAAAATACTCTTTAAATTTCGTTCATTTTAACAAAAAGTTAAAATTCGGACAGAACTTATGGGATGACCTAATACAATCAACAACCTCGTGAACTGAGAAAGCTCCTTTTTTCCGCGCAAATTACTACTATTTTGCACTCCTTTTTCAAGCTTCGGATTTTTTTTTTGTTCATTCAACTCACATTGCTGAGCAGAAACACACAGGCGACCAGGGAATTTCCAACAGTCAAGCTTCGTTTCAATAATAATAATAATAATAATAATAATAATAATAATAATAATAATAATCTATATTTTAATGATCCAATTTCTCCTTTTGAGTGTGTTTGTTACTATCATGCAGCAGACATCGTAACGTGATTTTTGTTAGGGTGATACGGTTAAAATGCGATGACCTTGAGAATAAAGCAAATCCTAGTCCAATTTACTACTTAATAATAATAGTGCGGGACCGACTTTCGCACTCGATAATAACGATACGTTTTTGGTCACTATTGAGGGAATTTGGTCACATTGTAAAAAATAGGGGGAAAGACTTTTTGACTAATTTCTGTGGATTAGCATTCATTAGAGGCTCCACTACCCACGACATTTGTCACAATCGAAGAAAAATACAAATAAATAAAATAATAAGAAACAAATCGCATTATTTTTGTGCTGCTTGGTTTCTAATAACCGTTATAAAGTTACTACACGTTAGACTATTTCAAACTTTCAGTTTTCCAAAGAATACCAGGATGTAGAAAAAGAATTTCTAACTTCCACACTGCCATCACATTGATTCTTGTTGCTTTAACAAAACAATAACAAAATATGAACACCGAATAGTTTATCCATAACTTCGAGACAAGACTCAACACCTTATTGGAAAATGGGAAAATAAATAAACGGCATTGTCGGGGTTTTTATTTTGTTTTTTGTTTTTTTCATAAAACTTGTTTGGATGAATATTTGCTGCCTAAGTATAATTTTCTGAGAATAGATGTTTGTGCAGTATTTTCGTTCTTGGCTTTTTTAAGGAAGCACTTGTGCAAATACAGTGCTGGTGATAATTATTTATCTTAAATGAAGAAAAAATATATATATATATACATTTCTATGTTAATATCTGTGACAGAGGGTAGTATTTTATGAACTTTCCCTACATTTTACTACGTAACCAGTTTCCCTCTGTAATGCCAATTTTTGTATATTCATTTTTTTCACAAAAAAAACAACTGAAAAGAAAACCCTATCAACATTGAAAGAGAAAAAAATGTAAAGATTACTAATAGTGTGGTGTCTGCCTCCACACTCACCATTAATAATTGTCTGGCTTGTTACAAAAACTGAAAAGGAAAATCCATTAAAAGAGGAAAAATGTAATGATTACTAATAATGTGATGTCTACTACCACACTCGCCATGATAATCTGTATGTAAGTTAGTCACAAAAACTGAAAAGAGAATCCGATCAACATTGAAAGAGGAAAAATATAAAGATTACACATAGCGTGGTGTCTGCCTCCACACTATCCAATATAATAATGTTTTGTATGTAAGTTTGTTTCAAAATCTCAAAAGAAAATCCTATGAACGCTGAAAGTGGGAAACTGTAAAGATTATGAATACAGACATAAAATAATGATAGCTATGAAATAAAGATAGCGTTATTTTTAAAAATATATATATTATTAGGTATTTTATAAAAAAATATTTTTAAGTGTCAAACTATTCTTATATGTCCCTCCGTCTCTCTCTCTCTCTATCTCTCTCTCTCCCTACTAAACTCAGTCAGCTATCTCTTCTTTTTTTTACCGTTCCCCTGTTGCTGGCTAGAAAGTATTTCTGACAATACTGACATGACCATCTCTCTACACTTAAATCTGAAAATATATGTATACTCGCTCACTTTAATGGCCACCATGCCAGGTGACTTAATCACTCAGTCACTGGTCTCACTGTCATCCACACCCTGAATCTGAATCACTCAATCCCTCACGCAAGTGGTGGCCTTCCCCACGCGCTTCCCTAGTAACCCTGGCGAGAACGCTTCTCTTCTTGATCTCTTCTTTACCTCTATCCCTGACTCGTGTCGTACTATGTTGCTCTGCCCTCTTGTCAACTCTGGTCATGCGGTAGTGTCTGTAAACATCTCCTTCTGATCACCCACCAGCCAAAAACCTCGTACGAACAGAATATATTTCTATTATCAACGAGCTGATTGGGGTTCGTTCCGTGACTTCCTTCGTGACGTTCCTTGGAATGAAGTTTTTAACCATCCTGTACAAAAATGCGCCTCTGTGGTTCCCTTAATGGGTTAAAGCCGACATCGAAGCTTTCATTCCAACACGGAAATACCAAGTGAAACTACGTTCGTCTGCTTGGTTCTCACCGGCATGCTCTGCCCCTAAAGCCTACAGGAATCACTTCTTCCGGCTGTACCAGAGCGACTTGTCTTATTGTAACAGACGTCACTGTCCCTGCTCGTAATGAGTGCAAGCGTGTTCTCAAAGAAGAGAAGTTACTGTTTGCTGATAGAATGAAACAACGTATAACTTCTCAGAAGTTCGGTTCTAGAGATTAATGGCGGCTTTGCAAGAGTGTGCGGAACAGCAGAAAATCCTCCATCCCACCTCTATTCAATCAGTTTGAAGTCCTGACATCTACTGCAGATAAGGTTGAATGCTTTTCTCGAAAATTCTCTTCCAACTCCACACTCGACTCATCTGGAATGCACACACTTGATTTCCCCCTAGAGCAGAGGCTCTATTGAGTGATATGCATATAATCCCGTCCCTGGTTTCAGATACTCTGACTCCACAAACTATCGCCCTATTAGTGTTTTACCCTTTTTCGGCAAAGTATTCGAGGTTGTAATCAATGTTGAAGTGTTTACACATTTTACTTCTCACAACCTCCTAACGGACAAAAAATATGGCTTCCGTTTCGCTAGATCTACCGTTGAATATTTATATCAAGCTCTTGATAATAGCGGCGAAGCTGTGGCTCTAGTTATTTCAAAGGTGTTTGACAGGGTTTGGTCATGCTGGTCTTTTACGTAAGCTTCAGGGCTGCGGTATGACAAGACGATTGTTTCATTTAATGCAATCATTCCTATCAAATCGTGAAATGAATGTCATTTTGAATACAGGCTCGCTTCCAGATCATTTCACGGGAACGCGAGTGTTCTGCAAGTCTCTATCCGGAGTCCTTTGCTGTTTCTCATCTCCAATGATCTTCCTGATGTCATCAGTTCCCAAATAAGTATTTATGCAGATTTCACTACCATTTACTCCTGTCTCAACAGCAAATCCGTCAGATCTGATATAGTGAATCTGGATGTTGTCTTTGAAAAGGACCCCCAATCAGTTGTTAACTGGTGAAAGGAATGGCTAGCAAATTTTAATGCCCCCAAAACACAACTGTTCTCATTTAACCACCACAGAGAAACTTTTCTGTATACCATCCTGGCGAGCAACACACTGCGCCTTCTCGGCGTCACGTTTTCAACTGACTTGAAGTGGAGCGACTACATCGAATCAATAGCGGCACACACTGCGAGGAACTTTGAGTCACTGTGTCGTGTCAGAAAATTTTTCTTGTCAGAGTTCATCTTGCACATTTACAAATCTACCATTCGCCTATGCATTGAATACTGCTGGCGTATCTGGTCTGGTGCTCCTGCCATTCATCACGAGGTTCATGACAAAATCCAAAGAAGGATCTGTAATGTCATCGATCCTGACTTGGCATCTCGACTTCAGTTACATTCTCATCGATATCACGTGGCTTCCCTCTGCCTCTTCAATAAATATTTCCATGGCAACTGCTTTGACGAGCTTTTTTTCCCTGCTGTCCCGACTGCATGAATTTATGCATGCCACTATATTGACATCTGGGTCCCACCTTTTTACTGTTGAAATAGCTAAATGCTGCATGCAACCGCCACTTCTACTCCAACATTTTTCTCGCACTTCCCGCCTGTGGAATGACCTTCCGTTTAAATGCTTCCCTGATAAAAATACAATTTTCAAAAATTTAAATGCAACTTCAATCGCCATCTTCTATCTTCTTGAATCCTGTTCATTTTTTGTCCTTTTCTCAATCTTCTCAGTCTTTTTTTTTCTCCATTTTCACTCCCTGTAACCCCCTGCGTAATAGTGGTCTTCCCGCCTTGCTTGTGGGGAAATGATTAAAAAACGTGAATAAGCACATCATTATTTTATGAATAGGTCTTTTTCACACCAACATCATTAATAATTTAATTTTTTTCCTCTTTTATACAGAGCATTTTCACACTTTATTATAAAACAAATTTTCCAGATTGCAAACATTGTATATCATTTAACGCTGGATTCCTGCTGATTCACCATCAATGAGTCCCGTAACCCATTAGGAACGTAGGGGCACCAAATTTACTGCAGCTGTCTATTGGCTTGGATGGAACCCAACCATCTCCAGGCTGGTTTGAATTCAAAGTTTTCTTTCTTCTAGATTGGTTGCCAAACTTGACTATAGTGCCCAATCTGTCCTGCTATTTACCCATAGCTTGGAGAAGAAATAGAGCCATACCTTTTTCAACGAACTCGACTGGAGTTCGAACTCCCAGTTCCCATTCCAAGCCGGTATCCATTACTTCGCCGCGCCCCCTGATGACTAGGGATTAGTAGAACATTAGCCCGAGAAGGCGCAACGAGTCACTCTTCTTAATATAGATTGGTCTGTTAAAATCACATTTATAATTACTCTTTTCATATGCTAAAAGAAATAATCGAGGGGTGCATTACCGACGGTTAATAGTTAACGAGCATGTCCAGCAGGCAATTATTACAGTGCAGTAAATTCGATCCTTATTTGCGCCCTACAAGAGAGGACTTGTTCCAAGCTAAGATTAGTGGAGATCTCATTTTTTTTGTGATCGTACGAAAGGGAGTGAACTCATTTGATTTTTGCAGAATATTGTTTTTAACCTTAGCGTTTGTCGAAATGAATCATTTTCCGTGCAAACCAGAACTAGAAACTAACTTGCGTTCATGACTATTTTATCGGATATTGTAAATTATTTTTCTTTCTTTGCATCTATTTTTGATGTGTTTCTTTTACTTACAAGTATGTATAGAAGTATTATAAAGAAAAACGTTTTTTACTTTCCTTTATTTCCCTCGTCTTTCGTTCTCTATTCATACATTTTTGATGATGAATATTATAAAATTAATGATTTATTTTCCCTCTATCGAAATATTCCACGACATACAATTCATGAGTAAAACGAAGGGAAAACCGTATGAATAATTACGATTTATTTTGAAAATAATTGGTTTAATTGTAATGTTAATAATAGCCGTTTCCCAACTAGCCATTAATGATTTCGGTTAAATTTTATAAAAGCTTTCTCTTAAAATATTTTTCATGAAAATAGGTTTCTAAAGTTCACTAACTTTTATCACTCTTTCTATTATTGATGGAGGTTTCATCCCTAAACGTTTTTAACGTAATATGGAAAACTCACATCTTGATTAAGTTGTAGGAAATTTTGTCGTCCAAATTTTGTTATATTCAAAATCCGAGCGTCCGTGTTCCAAACAATAAAAAACAAAAGAAAACATGGTCACATGCCTGTTATATAAATCATTTATATTTACAATCATCTGTGCATGAATTCAAAAGAGTTAAAAAGTATTAAAATAATCTTTAGTTGAGTTAAAATCTTTGGTTAGTTGGTTCGCAGAAAAAAAAACTCTGGTTTACACAAGACCTTTAAACAGTTATTCCAAAGTAAAAAAATCTGTAGTTGAAAAAAGACTTTAATCGTTAGCGAAGATTCACTGACCGCCTTTGTTGTTGTTGTATTAGTAGCTGATTCGTTTGAAGTCGCCGACATGTTTCTTTCAGCACGCACTGGAAGGCAGGGAGATAGTCGCATTTCTGCTCTCTGAAAGTCGAAATCTGTTTTTTTTAAAGAATTTTTTTCCCGAAAACAGGCTCGAGAAAAATAATGTTTTAGTTTTTTATGATTGGTCAAATAGTGATAGTGATGTCATAGTGATGTTAATTTCTAAACAATAGTCACTTTGATTTACACAGTGTGTGTTGTATTGTGGAATCTTTATTTTTGGTATGTTTGTAATATTGTCTGTTATTGGGTAGAAAATAAAATTTGGTGTGTTTTAATATGGTATGTACGTGAGTATGTTATTGTGTTGGAAGTAGGTTTTATTTTTTATAAAGTCATTTTTTCGTGTTACATGTGCTATCCATTTTAGTTGTTGCTGCTTTTGGAAATCTTCAAACGATATGGCCATTGTTATTTGCTACATTTCTTTATTTGTGATTCTGCATCGCCACTCGACGTGATTCGAAGTACAGTCCCTTCCATTTATGACACACAGGGCTAATTCGCTTGAAGCTATTTTTAATCATTGATCTGAATAAACGGTTGTATATAGATGAGAGTTTAGACGTTTGTAAACGAGTTGAATGCAGCCCATGACATTGACATGAGAGTCAAGATCTGACAAGGCTGTTTAATGATTTCAGTTCTTAGATTAATGTTTGGTTTTGTAGCAAATTGCCGTATTAGGCGAAAACTACCCTTAACTACTTCTATTCTATCTTCAATTTCCTTATCTCCTATACTTTCAAATACAATGACTAGGGTCAATTAATTAATTTAAAAGATACTCGAGAATTTGAATTATGTTATTGGCTGTCCTGATCTCTAATGTTAAATTATTTGTTATAAAAGACGTTATTCCAATAATACAGGTTGGCGCACTAAGTGTAATATAAATAGGCTGTGCAGCAGCTAGTGAGAATCTGTTGTAGTTGCCCTAGAGCACGCTGAACCTCGGCGCCCTTACAAATATAATTTTGAGAAATTTTACAAGGAGAAAGACTAAAAAATGTAGAATAACGAGTTTATTACAATATACAACTTAATACAAGTTAAAGAAAACATTCATTATCCTACCTAAAACATTTTTCTAGCCTTTAGATCTGCAAATCTTTTCATGGCACTTTCTACACCTATCTTCTTTACAAGATCATTTTCTACTGACAAAGTAGCCAAAGTATTTAATCTGTCTTGAGTCATGTACGACGGCAATTATGTTTTTATAAGCTTTAGTTTTGGAAGATTCCAAACATATGACATGGCGGCATGCTAACGCCCTCGGTCTTGATGGCACCCCGGGCGACTGCCGGAGTTGCCAGTATTTTGAGCCTGCCCTGTATGTGGTTAGCAGTGTGATGTGATGGAATAACCTGCCACCCCCATCAATGGCAGCACTATAGGTGGTAACCATCTATTAGTATCTGTTAGGACAGCGGACAGCAGAGCCGAGCTGGGATCTGCTAGACTAGCGGCCTTCCGATAGGAGCATACAACTGTACTGACTTGCGACAACCGTGCGCATAACTATTACTTCCTTGGTTGTTGTACTGGTTTCTACAATAAACCTGTTACTATTTATCTACCGTGTTTGTCCATTCCCTATTCCTATTAGCACGGAATATAATACAGTGTATTATTGCAGTGTAGTAAATTCAATCCCTATTTGCGCCCTATAACTCGTACTGCTGTAACTGTCACACAACCGTTGTAGTAACATCGTATCAAAAAGTTGAAAATAAGCTAAGGGCCGTGATATCGCATACAAAACGATTCGATACTTGAAAAAAAATGTGACAGAAATTATAAAATAATAAACTTAAACAAGTAATTTTGGGGTAGAGTCATTTGCTTAAACGATTTTTGGTGTTTAGTAAAATCTAATGAAATTTCACTGACTTCATATGATAGGCAAGAATCATATGATAGGCATGAATCATTTTAATTAATATTACCGAAATATACAGGGTGATGCATAAGTCGGTATCAACTAAGTATTATACTAGTATAATAGGAGGCACGGTGAAGTAATGGAGAGCAGCTCGGATTTAGAAATCGGAGAGCCGAGTTCGAATTCCAGTCGAATCCATTACATTCACTTACGTGCTAATACTTACGTGAAAAGTAATAATCCTCTTCTTCTCCCTCCAGCTATGAGTAAATAGCAGGACAGACCGAGTTCTATAGGCTTGGATAGGGCTGGTCTACCGCAAAAAGAAATGGCAACCTACTACGGGAAAAAAATCTGCATAAGCGTGTATCACTCATGGCACATAACTGACTGACTAGTATTATAATAGTGGTTCAAGGATTCATTTAATACTATAATTTATTTAATTCATTAAAATCATTTTGAATATTTTTATTTTATAATTTTAATTATGATTTTTATGCTTTAATAAATAATAATAATAAATGTTTTGCAGGTAACTAGAAGTATGTGAATAACAGGGCAGTTTGAACATTTCAGGGACTGATATGTTTATTAGTGATATGTTATTATTGATATGTTCAAATCATTAATAAAATAAGTTTTGTGCGTACATTTCGTTATTCATTACTGTATACCTACTTTTGCACCCCATGTATTTCATTTGCTGTTCAGATGCAATAAAATCCGCTAGTAAGATATTATTTTTCTTTTTGATTTTGCAGCCATTATCCGAACAAAATGAAATCATTCGTGCTTTTTGCCCTCACGCTGTGCGTGGCTCACGGCGAAAGTAAGTAAGATTTAATTTTTTTGAGGCTGGGGATTGTGGAAACTTTATACTAATCTGAGTTCAATTCAAAATAAACATCTAAAGCATTTTTTCGCGATAGATTTTGATACTTCATATCTGCAAATTCCTTTCGTTCCGCCAGCGTGTTGGAAACGCCAAAGAGGAAAGTCAGGCCTATAAAAAGAATGAACGATTTCACTCTTAAACTTCCAAAGTCTCGAATCGCTCTCTCGAGAGAAAAGCATTTTCTTGAATCTTAAAATCGTTCACTTCTACAATGCATTTTAAAAATGTTACAATGCTTTTTAAAAATGTTAATCACTTAAAGATTACTTACTGTGTTTGCTTTCTTTTAAAAATATCATTTTCTTCTTTCTGCTCTCTTTTTAAGATTTTTTTTCATTCTTCTATCAAATCACCATTTTCTTTCTTTTTTGTTCTTTCCATTTTATTTTTATCTTTTTCTTTTACTTCCTATCAAATATATATTTTTTCCTTCGTTTTGTCTTTCTTGTTTCTTTCCTTTTCATTTTTCTTTCCCTATTTTGTTTGCTTGTTCTTTCTTTCTTTCTTTTTTTCTTTCTTTCTTTCTTTCTTTCTTTCTTTCTATTCTCCATTTTCTTTCTTTTTTTTCCGATTCTCTATCAAGTCACTATTTTCTTTCTTCTTCTCTCGCCATGGAAATTTCCATTTTCTTTCTTTCTTTCTTTCTTTCTTTCTTTCTTTTCCTCTCTATCAAATCACTATTTTTCTTCCTCTTTTTCCTGTTTATGAAATCTCCATTTCATTTCTTTATTTCCTTGGTTTCCTCTCGATCAATCACTATTTTTTTTCATTCATTCTTTCTTTCTTTCTTTCTTTCTTTCTTTCTTTCTTTTCCTCTCTATGAAATTATGATTTTTCTTCCTCTCTCTTTTACTTTTCCAGTTTATGAAATCTCCATTTTCTTTCTTTCTTTCTTTCTTTCTTTCTTTCTTTCTTTCTTTCTTCTCGATCATTTACTATTTTCTTTCTTCTTTCTCTTTTTTCTGTCTACAAAATCTCCATTTTATTCTTTCTTTCTATCTTTCTTTCTTTCTTTCTTTCTTTCTTTCTTGCTTCCTTCTTTTAGCTTTTTCTTTCATCTTCTTGAATCATACTTATTTTATTTACTGATTTTTTTCAGATCTGCATTCAAATGTCTGAATTTGGATTGCGTTTGATTTAATCCCCAAGCTCATATATCTTTTTCCATTCGAAATGAAGGATTCTAATTATTGTGTCTTTTACTTGCAGTGAGTCGGAAACTATTCACGGAAAAAGGCCAGCGTCCCAAATCAAAACTTGACCAAGGAAGCCACCATGGGCGCGGGTTCGCCAGTACTGGAAGATCGAATCGACAGTTTTTCCGTAAGAAATTTGGCCACCAAAAAGCTATTCCAGAATCGAAACCGTCCAGTCGAAACGTTCGATCAGTTGTCGTCAAAGAACACAGTTCCGGATACGGAGAGTATGTCGCGGGAAACAGTGTTGGCCTTGACCTTGATTTCAGCTCTGGATACAGTTCCGGCTCCGGGTCTGGATCTTTCTTTTCCATGTCATTTTGGTTAAACGATGGAATTCAAACTGTAGAAACACCAACAAAGAAGAAAAGTAAAAAAGTGGACAACTCTCCTGCGAAATCTCCGACTCACGCTGATAGAAATAACAAAAGAAGCAGTCGTGGTTCGAATCCGGATTTCGTTCGGAAGGAAAAAAATGAATCACGTAAGTCTAACGCGGGAATAATCAGCGTTCTGACACCGCGCAACCATCAAGCTAAGAGATCTATCTTCGATTTTTTCACTGGGTCTGGAGACACCAGCAGCAGCGGTTATAGTAGCGAGGAAAGAGATGATATTCTCAGTGATGTTCAGGAAGGCTCCGGCTCTGTTGTCGTCATAAATCAAAAAGTTAAACATTTTCAGTACGCACTGGGCCGCAGCGAATCAGTTGGAATATCAACCGGAAGTGGCAGTATCGCGTGTAATGGGAATGTTCACTGCGACCAAGGTAGTGGAAGTATTGAAATACAGGATGCACAAATGCCCGCCATGGAGAAGCCTACGAATTCTGGCTCTGATGAACAAATCCATAGCAGTGGAATGTATGCAGACGACCACCAACCATAAACAACGCAATAAGACTCGTTATATTTTATATTATTTTGAATATATTTTTAAAGTTTTTTTTTCCCCACTAATAAATCGTATTGATAAGAACATTCAGTTACTTATACAAAATAACAGACATATGATAATTTTATTTTTTTATTCTTTAAATTCCTTTATTTTAAAAATATTCTTAAATGTCATTTTTTTAACAGATCTTGTATATTGTACTTAACTCTGTTATTTTTTATTTTAAATTTTCACCTTTAAACTGAAATCTTGATTTTTTAAAAGTTTAACTTGACAACGCAGACATAATAATTTACACTGAAATTACTCACAGTTTAATCAAAATACTGTGGACGCGCCTAAATATAAATTCTCTGTGTATTTCTAGCAATTTGAATAGTTCATAATTTAGCCATTTATTATTGGGTTAGGGACCAACACTTTTTATGCAGGTTTATACATTTTTTATAATGAATAGTAATCAGGCAATCATTCTATGATATCTCATATATACGAAGCCTGTCCAAAAAGTATCCAACCATTTTATATTAACGTAAAAAAAAGAAAAGAAAAAAAAGCCTAAGTCACTAGCATCTTAGTCCTCTTCAAAGTACCCCCTGGAGATCTCACAGACTTATTTCAGCGTCCATTCCACTTTTCTAAACAAAGTCATTTTTCTGAATCGCCATCAGCTGCCCTTTTCCTAATATCGTCCACGGCGTTTCAGCATCAATTTTAACCTTGGAAAAGTCTAGAAGTCGCAGGGAGCCGAAACCCGGAATGTAGTGGGGGTGCTAACAGGCCTGACTGATACGACGTTTTGCCAAAAAACAAAAAACAAAAAATTCCAGCACGAGACGCGAAACATCTACTTGAATCTGTTCACTGTGAACGCGACGGTCACAAAACGCACAAGCTCGCTCAATGGCGTCTCACTGTTGACTCAATAAAACCACCGGGGAGTGTCTGTTAACGCATGTGTAGTAAATTCCCTCTTTTTGGTCACCAAAAAAAAGTGCGGCTGAGTCTCGTGATATTCAAAATGGCTGGAAACTTTCCGGACAGACCGTATACAGACACACACACACGCGTGCGCATGCATATACACTCACACATAGAAGAATAAGATATATAAAAAATTCTATATATCAGACTAATAGTGGTAATTGAATGATAAAAATGGAAAAGTCCAAAGTTAGGCGTTTCGTCCTTCGAATAATAACACGATAATAAAGGGTGTTCCAATAACCTGGATCCATTTTAAATGTGAATTAAGTTTAAGCGTCTAATGATTTTTTTTCTTTTTCTTTCAGATTTAACAACTTATGTCTTTAGTAATTTCAACCATGGAAAGATTAACAATCAACCCACGTGTTAAAGTTTCAAGAGAGCAAATGGAAGAATTGTTCGTAAATTTAAACAAACTGCGTCGGTGGCAGATGTGAAAACATAATTGCGTGCTCGTTTACGCCGTTCAACTGAAAACATTGCTGCAGTGCACGAGAATGTGGTCGAAAAATCCAGACACTTCTGTTCGTCATCGCGTTTCCAATTGCACTCTCGGTTGGTTGATTATGTTGACCAAAAAATCGCGAAGTGCGCGAAATGCATTTCTGTTTGAACGTCCATTTCTATAATAGGCTTCAATAACTTTAACACGTTATTTGATTGTTAATCTTTCCATGGTTGAAATTGCCAAAGACTTAAGATGTTAAATCTGAAAGAAAAAGAAAATCATTAGACGTTTAAACTTAATTCACATTTAAAATCGGCTCAAGTTATTGGAACACCCTTTACATACAAGAAACATACGACATACATTGACCAAACAGTCAGCGTTACTGTCTGTTGAAACTTATAAAATCTTTCTCTTAACACAGATTTTCAAGAGAATGAGATTCCGAAGTTCACGTGTCTAACTCTTATTCTCGTGTTCTAACTCTTATAGCCATTCTTGTGTTTTAACTGTTATATCCATTCTCGTGTTTTAACTGTTATATCCATTCTCGTGTTTTAACTGTTATAGCCATTCTCGTGTTTTAACTGTTATAGCCATTGTCGTGTTTTAACTGTTATAGCCATTCTTGTGTTTTAACTGTTATATCCATTGTCGTGTTTTAACTGTTATATCCATTCTCGTGTTTTAACTGTTATATCCATTCTCGTGTTTTAACTGTTATAGCCATTCTTGTGTTTTAACTGTTATATCCATTGTCGTGTTTTAACTGTTATATCCATTCTCGTGTTTTAACTGTTATATCCATTCTCGTGTTTTAACTGTTATAGCCATTCTTGTGTTTTAACTGTTATATCCATTGTCGTGTTTTAACTGTTATATCCATTCTCGTGTTTTAACTGTTATATCCATTCTCGTGTTTTAACTGTTATAGCCATTCTTGTGTTTTAACTGTTATAGCCATTCTCGTGTTTTAACTGTTATATCCATTCTCGTGTTTTAACTGTTATAGCCATTTTTGTGTTTTAACTGTTATAGCCATTCTCGTGTTTTAACTGTTATATCCATTCTCGTGTTTTAACTGTTATAGCCATTCTCGTGTTTTAACTGTTATATCCATTCTCGTGTTTTAACTGTTATAGCCTTTCCCCAAAGCTTTTGTTTTTGCTAATGTGAAAAGCCAACATCTTGATTACATCATTTTCCCTTCGTTACTCATGCTAACCCGTTTTAGTTTTTGCAGCTGAATGATGTCCTCAAGTGATGTGATTTTTGTTATTTGGTAAAGCTCTTTGTGATTCTGTAGCGTCAGTCTATAAGATCTGGTGAAGAAGTGTCTTGTCTTTAAGGCCTGAAGTGTTCATTCGCTTGAAGACATTTTTAATCATAGATCTGAGAAAACGGCTGCATATAGCTGATAGTTTCTGAACAATTTGTCGGCCATGAAAGACATCCATACGAGGGTCAAGATATGAAAAGGCTATTTATGAATATGACTTGAAAAGACTTCTGAAGACAATTTTTTCTATCGATGGTATCATATATATGTAAGTCGGAGGGGGCGAAAAACAACAAGCGTCGCCTGTAATATTCAAAATTTAAATTAAATGAGGCTTTATCTCCAGCGTCCTCTCGATGTAGAATTATAACAGATATTTGTTGTATTTCGTTCTCTTCCACTGCATATAAAAAATTCCGTTGCTAAAAAATGCTATTTAGTCTAAAGAGCCTTCGAAGGACAAAACGCATGAGATATAGAAGCTTTTTCTATTTTTTCTCATTCAATCACATCAATCAAACCCACACCTACACACTGATACTCCCATATATATAAAATTAACATTGCTTTTTTCATAAGGATGGTCAATATATGTTTGTTTCCGCTTAAAACATGAAATCGGTAGAATGCCTGCATGATAAGCAATACACTAAATATCTTGGCAAAATCTCATGGCAAAGGTATGAAGAGAAAAATTGTTCAAAGTAAAAGTCACAACTTATAAAGAAATGAAAGAATTGGTTAACTATATTTTCATCACTTATATAACTGATTTTGTTTTGGGAATTGCATAAGTTGTCTGTCTAACCCTCTTCCTATATATATATATATATATATATATATATATATATATATATATATATATATATATATTCACTCTTGATGAAAAGCTAGCATAAAAAATAATCACCTATGAACTTTCGTTGGTTCTTAATTAAACGGGCATAAATGAAAAATTGCTACTGAAATTTACTCAATTCAAATAACACGGACAAGCAATTGCGTACGAAACTGTCGGGTTGACCCCTCCTAATTTTCGAAACAGCTCCTAGGGGACGCTCTCCGGACTATAAATACTCTTCAATTTTTTTCTCAATCTCTTCTTACCTTATCCGCTCATTTGTCAACACGTGTCTCAAGTTTTTATTGTTTAATATTATTGTTGTACGTTTTAACGCTACAATTTCCAGGTGAAAAAAACACATCGAAAGATAAATTTTAATAGCAACAGAAGAATTACATGAACTCCAGATTGAATTCAAGAAAACCGACGACAAGATACAAAGTAAAATACAAAAAAATATGAGAAACATCGAAAAAAAAATGAATAAAACATAATCAACAAGGAACTTTTGTTGGTTTTTAATCAAACATACAAAAATGCTGCCCACACACACATACACACACACACATATATATATATATATATATATATATATATATATGTGTGTGTGTCTATGCCTGTGTCTTTGATTCTTAAAAGAGTCAAATTTATATTTTCACAAAACATACATGTCTAAACAGCTATAAATATTGGCTGAAAACTAAAAATTGACGAATTATTCTCTTTAGGAAATTTATTCACTAGAAACCTTTCTGATAGAAATTACTTCTACAAACAAAATAAAACATTTCGTTCCCCAAGTTGTTAATTACTTTTATTGTATTTTTTTCAAAATCAACTTCACAGTATATTATTAATAATTATTATTATTATTAATACTAGTGCTATTGTTAGTGTATTATTAACAATAAGGAGGATGCACGGTGGAATAATAGATAGCGGCTCGGATTGAGGAATTGGAAGAGCCGAGTTCGAATCCAGTCTAATCCATTACCTTCACTTACATACTAATACTCTTGGGAAAGGTATGAATCCTCTTCTTTTCTCCCAGCTACGGATAAATAGCAGGACAGGCCGGGTTCTATAGCCTTGGATAGCAACTGGTCGACCACAGAAAGAAATGGCAACCTACTGCGGGAAAAAATCAGCCTCGCCAGTCATGTATCGAAAGATACATGATCGCCTAAGAGTGTATCACGCATGGCACATAACTGACAGATTAATAATTTTATTAGTGTATTATTAATAATTCTTATTAGTGCTATTATTAGTGTACTATTAATAATTCTTAATAGTACTATCGTTAATAATGTTATTATTAGTGCTATTCGGATTAAACTTTCTATTTTTAACAATGGTTCACTCGTGCAAAGGACGCTTAAAAATGTGAAAGAAAGCCAGAAAATTCTTACGTTGATGGGAAAGGTTTGCTGAAATAGTATCGAAGAAAGTTTTAGAAGATACAAGAAGCAAAAGGTATACAAAGACTTCAACTCTGAAGTTAAGCACCGCGTGTCCAGATTAGTCATAAGGAAATACAAATTTACCGAAAATTAAAAAAATAAAATTCCACGATTAAAATAAAACAATTTATTTTGTTTCCAAGATTTTCTTTTTTTAACCTTTCAAATATAATTTGTTCCTGAGATGCTTTTGCGCTTGTAAAATTCTCATACAGAGTTTTAAAAAAATATGGATCACCTATGCCGATAAACAACATAAACAACACTGCCGTGTTGTCATGATTTTGTCGAGAATATTTGGTGCAATACTCGACCGTATTGCCTGTCTGAGAAAAGGCTCTGTGGTGAGAGATGAGTAACCAATTCAGAATTGATTAGGGCCTCTAGGAGTTTCCCAAAAAGAGGTACAAGTCTAATAGGCGCATAGTTGGATGGGTCGGACGGTTCAACAATGTTCTTAAATACTTGAACAACAGATGGTGACTTCCAGCAGGCGGGAAAGCAAGAGGCAGCGAGGCATTTATGATACAGTTTATAGAGAACAGAAGCCAGTTCAGGAGGACACTTCTTAATGACTATTAGAGGGATGCCATCGGGTCCACATGCTTTATGGGGATCCAGGTTAGATATGATAACAGAAAGCATGGAAGGGGTTATATGCATATCAAACAGACTCGGTTCTAAGTGGGAAGTTAGGTAGTGATACTCCCAATGAGTCAAGAGTGGAGTTTGAGGAGAATTTACAGGCAAAGCGTTCAGCTTTATCAGCAGAGGATGATAACACTTCAAATCGATTGAAGAGTGGGTAGGGACCTTCCACTTATTTAGTACCCTATTACAGAGATGCCAGTAGTCATGGCAGCCAAAGTTTTCAAAGGTTATGTGATGCCTCTTTCTCTCATTTTTCGAGGACCCGCTTACATTTATTACGAGCAGTAGCAAATAGGCGCATGTTATGACTAGAGTTGTCACACTGGTATAGCCGGAAATAGTGGTTCCTGTGGGTTATGGCGACTGAGCATGCTGGTGTGAACCATGGAGAGGACTGCAGTTGAGAAGGGGTGAAAGCGTCCATGCCGGCTTTGACCCCAAAATAAACCTCAGTAGCACAGTTTTTAATTGGGAGGTTGAAGATGTCACTCCAAGGTGCGTCACGAAGAAAATCCCGGAATGAGTCCCACTCAGTATGCTGGTAATGAAAAGTTGTCTTATGGATAGGGGGTTCCTGTTTAATGGATGGAGATATCAATATCTACCACTAAGTGGTCCAAGTTGTCAAGAGGGCAGTATGGTGAAGCTTGGCAAGAGCGAATAGAGGAGGTAAGAAATGGGTCCAGTAGAGATGCTTGTTACTACGTTTTGCTAGGGAAACGAGTAGAGAAGTTCACGATTTGAGTGTAGAATTGGGCAATGGAAAAATTTAATGTCTGTACACCGGCAAAATCAGTAACTTTAGAATGTATCAGTCGCGTGTCGTGGTGAGCATTAAAGTCACTGAAGACAAAGATGTTTGTAGATGGATAGAGAGAAAGTGCCTTTTCTAGACTGTCAGCTATATACTGCAGTCTTGGGAAGAGGGGGGGCGATAAAGGAAAAAGAGGTAGCTGATAGGGTCTAGTAGCGAAAGATGGAAGCACATGAAAGAGTAGTGAGCGGCCTCAAGAGACAATTCCCTGGCCATTGGAAAGAAACCTCAGATGTAAACGTGGGTGAGTCAAAAAGTTATGCAATTTGTTTTATTACATAAGAAATAAGGAACATAATAAAAAACATTGTACATCAAGATATAGCCATACATCACAGGTTCACATCCCTACTTCTTAACATGGCAATGCTCTTCCTACGAATGCAGGCATGTATCCCAGCTTCGTAAAACTCTTTAGCCTAAAGACAGGTACTGAGGAGTAAAACGTTATGGCGGTGATGAAGAAATTAAGAAATTGTCTACATTAATAGCCAATTGAGTTTTAGGATGGTGGGATACATGTTCTTATACATGTCTGGGATACATACCCCATTCTCATGTTGAGAAGTAGGGATGTGAATATGTGATGTATAGCTATACCTTGATGCACGATATGTTTGTTTTGCTTATTTATTATATAATAAAACAAATTACATTAGTTTTTGACTCGACCTTGTATTTATTCCCCTGCATAGACGATTTTGAATTCTATCAAGACTGGAAAGTAAGGATTGACGAGTTTCAGTCTAGATATGACAGCATTAGTCTGTTGATGGATATTGTGGGTTGAAAAGATTTCGACTCGTATTGTTTAAACTTAAAATACAAATCTTCTGTCCGTAGGTTTCGACAAATTCTACCCATAACTCGGAAGCTGTATGTATCAAGGAAGACGACAATTCAATATTTTTTATACTGTTACCTGTGTCTTAATAAGTATAAGTAAGATATCGTGCAATAAACATATATCTTCATGCTATGCCTCGTCAGGACGTAGGCGATCATGACTATCCAGAATTTCCTTTAATTTATTATATATGAACTATCATGCTTTCATAGGAAAGATAATGGAGTAACTTCCATTCTTTTCTCCATTTTTTTTAAAATTCAGAGGTATTGGTGCAAAAATAAATGCAGTTTGAACTTTCTGAGCCGATATTCATTAATATCACTTAATATTATAAACATGTAGATTAAAAATAATATATATATATATATATATATATATATATATATATATATATATATATATATATATATATATATATATATATATAATTATTTATTTAAATATTATAACATAAATATGTTATAAAATCACTACAAAAATAGCCATTTTGTTTCAACACTCCCGGTGTCTTATCAAGTGATGATGTTGAATGTAGAATAAATGGTTTTAAAAGTTTTAAATTAATTAACGATCCTTCGCTAGGGGTACTCTGTCCTGGACATTGAGTTCTACCTGGATCATATCCTCTTGGAATTATTTTTATACATATATGTATGTGTATATATAATTGCATATGTATGTGCATATTTACCACTAATATTGTCTATATATATATATATATATATATATATATATATATATATATATATATATATATATATATATATATATATATATGTACGTGTGTGTGTGTGTTATATGCTGTTACATGAGAACATATAAGTTACTACTACAAAATTGTAGCTTTTGTTTCGACGATTAATAAACAACGTCTCATCAGGTAGTTAACAATGATGGGCGTTGTTTATTAAACGACAAAACAAAATGTACAATTTTGTAGTAGTAACTTATATGTTCTAATGTAACAGTGTATAATAAATATTAATTGGTCTACTCTTGTATTGAGCCCTGTTTTAAATTAATGTTTTGAACGTTGGAATTTTATTCTTCGTTCTTTTACATATATATATATATATATATATATATATATATATATATATATATATATATATATATATATATATTTGTGTGTGTGTATGTGTGTGTGCATGTGTGTGTGTGTGTATATACAAGTTTCATTAAAGACACGATGAATCCGTTCTGTTAATTCACGTCACAATAATAAAAATTTATATTTACTAAAATTCACACTATAATTCAGAAATGAGTCCCGAACATGGACCTATTCTTTATTTTGGCGTCCCGCCAAGTACTTTCGATTGTTTGCGTGTGAGCTGATGTTTCTGGGTCAACGAAATTCATACTATGATTTACAGTCAGATGAATATAATTCGGATCATCCTTCAAAAATGTATTTCCTTTCCAACAATGCGATATAATCGTAGTCGCAGGTAAAATACAGCTTTGGATTGTGTCCAATAATGTGGAGGCAACTCCAGCAACTGCATGGTCACCTAAATAAATTTTCATTTAAAATTTATAATTTCAAAAGAGTGCCAAAAGCTTAATAAGAAACAACAACAAATAAACTTTGATTTAAAATTTATAATTTCTTGGGGTGAATTAATATTTGCGATAAGTAATTTTACATTATCTGGTATGAATTAACAGAAATAATCAAAGATGACTGACAAGGCACTGCGATTAAGCTTCTTTTTTTTATCTTGTGTTCGCATATGTGATTTCTTTTCTGGACATAGAGTGTGTAAAAAAATGTCCAATTGTTCTATATATTTGAGCGCTTTCAAGAATACTCACGTTGCATCTCTCTGACGATAGCTTAATTAAGACTCATTTAAATGCACATTGAAACCTGCCAAAATCCATCCGCACATACGAGCAGAAAATACTAATGTAATAGCGTTACCCACAAAAAAGGGCTACAATAATGGAAGCGTTAATAATGGAAAAGGAAAAGCCAACACTCAATAACATCAACTATAAACACGGCTACAACGTGCTGACCGTGTTTGGAAAATAATAATAATAATAATAATAATAATAATAAATAACATCCTTATCACTCCAATTACATATAGAAAAATCTACACATTCAGTTAAAAAATTAAAATACAAAAAACATCCTTGAAAATGGTTGACAGAATACTCGAAAGCGCTCAAATATATAGAATAATTGGACAGTTTTACACTCTATATCCACCCCCCAAAAAATCACTATCTAATAAAATGATTAATCACGGTACCTTGTCAGTTGTCTTTAACGAAGTTTATATAAAAAAAGGGATTTCTGTCCACACACACACACACACACACACACACACACACACACACACACACACACACATATATATATATATATATATATATATATATATATGTGGGTAGTAATCCGTTGGTATAATCAAAGCACAATATAGAATTTGAAATATTAAATGTTAAAACTGACTCACAAAGAGCACTCAATGTTTATTTTCATTAAACAGAGCAAAAGTTTTCTTACAACTGAAATTAACGTACACTTAGTTAATGACCATTTTCACCTACGAATTTTAAAATAAAAAATTCGCAGGATTTTTCAAACTGTTTATGGTGTCAGTATGTAGAAGGGGACTGGTTAGTTGGGTAACGAAAGAGAAAGAAAGAACGTCAGAGGGGACAAAGTGGAAGAGATGACAGAAGAAGGCATAGTTACAGGAAGTAATGGGGGGTAATATATTACGGAGGTAGGAGTGGGCAAGGGGAGATAAGAGGAGCCCGATGAGCTAACCTACATCTTAATGGTCACACTGGCTAAAGTTTGATTCAACGGTAATCCACAGAAATTAATTAAAAAAATGAAAAAAAAAAAATTTATATAAAATATCAAGAGATAACCTTATCTATCTATCTATCTATCTATCTATCTATCTATCTATCTATCTATCTATATATATATATATATATATATATACACGCACAAAAGTTGTTCCGAAAATAAATCATCTTATTCTTTTTATGTGGCCTGACTTCGTCAGGAGCAGATGTTGGTGGTATGACTGTAGATGTTGAACCTTACCACAAATAAACCGCATTTGCATGTATTTCTACAGTTACGGATTTGCAGAAAAGCGTGGGCAGAACACGTGAGTAAACAAAAAGTGCTAAAGATAATGCGAACAGGAAAGACACTCGTGCTTAAAATCAGAAACCAGACAGTTTAAATTTCTGGGGTGTCTAATGAGGAAAGAAGGTTTGGAAAACTTAACACTTACAGGATATATTGAGGGTAGGAGAGGAAGGGAGAAATAGCGAGTAACTTGCCTAAAGAGCTTGTGCAAATGGATGACAGAGCAGGGACAACGAGGAACGGTAAGTTACGACAAGAAGTTGTGGAGAGGCATAAGCGTCCGCATACTTGGCCATCTTCGCTCTCTGCACACTACTTACTTTACGGCCACATCACGTTGAAACACCGATACCCGTACGATCACCGAAGTTAAGCAACGTCGAGCCTGGTTAGTATCTAGATGAGTGACCGTTGGGAATACCAGGTCCTGTAAGCTTGGATGTGCGGTTGATAATCAGAGAGCCGATTTGCAATTCCAGTTAGGTTCGTTATATTTACATACGCATGAATACCATTGCAAAAGGTATGAATCCACCTCTTCTCCTCTCATCTATGGGTTAATTAGTAAAACTTGTGTCACTAAATCCTTATTATCTTCCCCTTACAAAAAAAAGAACTCTTACATTGTAAAAATATTTTCTGAGTTAAATAACATTCAAAGAGTTAATAAACCTTAGAAAACTGAATCAATCTAGTAATATATTTTTTAACTTTATATATATATATATATATATATATATATATATATATATATATATATATATATATATATATATATATATATATATATATATATATATATATATATATATATATATATATAGTAGCGGCCATAATATAAGGAACGGAAACAACAAAGACATAAATATGTGTATTACTTAAAAAGTAATGCATGATTAGCAATGAAATTTTTACCGAATAAAGATTAGGGTGTAATGCATAAATATTATACAAAGTTACAAAAATTTACATAATAGTTTTTTTTTAAATAAAGATTAAATGGAATAAAGGAAATAATCTACTGGACAAATGTTAAGGAACGATCTTGTTAATACCGGTTGCTCGCAGGTTAAAAAATGCAGGATTGCATGCCAGTATTCCAGCTTCGAAGCCTCTCATTTCAAAGCTAAACCAAAGGGCACGCCTGGAGTATGCGAGAGAACATGTTGTTTGGACTGACACACAATGGGATACAGTGTGGGGAATGATTTCAACTGCCCTATCATCCGCGTACATGGCAATATCAATGCTGAGATTTACAAAAGGCTTCTTCAGCAGCATGTGGTACCAAGATTACACCATAATCTTTATGAATCTCCTATTTTCATGCAGGACAATGCACCTTGCCACAAGGCTCAGAAGGTTATGGTTTTATTTGAAGAAGAAGGAATCGCCCTAATGAAGTGGCCATCCCTGGGCCCCGACCTGAATCCAATAGAAAATGTTTGGAAGATAATTGGAGAAAGGGCTCAGAAAAGAAACCCGAAAAACCAGGATCACTTATGGGAGTTATTGAAAGACGAATGGGAGGGAATTACTGCTGATTTTTGCAAGAAATTAATTAGATCATGTGGTCGACGATGCAGAGATGTCATTGAAAATAAGGGGATGTTTACCAAATATTAAATTTTGTTTATATTTTGTTCACAATCAATTATTAACAAGATCGTTCCTTAACTTTTGTCCAGTAGTTTATTTCCTTTGTTCCATTTAATCTTTATTTAAAAAAACAAACTATTATGTAAATTTTTGTAACTTTGAATAATATTTATGCATTACACCCTAATCTTTATTCGGTAAAAATTTCTTTGCTAATTATGCATTACTTTTTAAGTAATACACATATTTATGTCTTTGTTGTTTCCGTTCCTTATATTATGGCCGCTACTACATATATATATATATATATATATATATATATATATATATATATATATATATATATATACATATGTGTGTGCGTGTGTGTGTGAGAGAGAGAGAGAGAAAGAGAGATAGATAGATAGATAGCTAGAGAGAGAGAGAAAGAGAGAGAGAGAGAGAGAGAGGGAACCAGTACTACCTGCTGCATTGTCGGGTCATCGTCAACTAAAACTGAATTTTATTGACATCCCTCTGCAGTTCTTTGTTGGATCGGCTTTTGATCAAGTCAAGTAGAGAAATATGTGCATGAAAGGCATTACAACTTTTGAGTAGTCACGCATTGAACATCTGCGTGGGACTTCTGCTGTAAAAGTTATTGTTATTCTCCCAAAAATTGTTAGTGCAATAATTATTCGCAAAGAAAGAATTATTCTTATAATCCAAAGAACTTTTAGGCGTTTAATAACCAAAAGTGGGTTGATAAACCGTAAAAAATCAAATCAAATCTTGCAGTCGTCACAAAGAGTGCTGTTCTTTATCCTCAAGCTCTCATCGAAGGCATAAACACAAGGGTAGAAAATGTCGTCGAAACGACAGAAGAGTCCATCATATATATATATATGTGTGTGTGTGTGTGTGTGCGTGTGTGCGCGCGCGCGCGCGCGTGTGTGGTGTGTGTGTGAAACTAGGAGATCAGCGGATTCTACTACCTTGGCTTCAACCTTTTGGCATCTTCAGACGATTCCGGTCAATTGATTTCCTAACACTTTCTTTTTTAAAAAATTAATGAACCCTTTATTATTGACGTGTGATAGAAGGGGAGGGGGTGGAGGAGGAGAAAAGCAACGGTATTGGAAAAGTATCGCTGGTGGGGTAAATGAAATGTACATACTTTCTTTTCATCCTGGTTCATACGAATTCAAATGGAACTTTTTAGTGTTTGTGTAACGAGTCATAATTTCCGATCTCTCATTCAAAAAGGTTTTTGGTTTGGAAATGTTATTATTGCTAACTCTCTTGTTGTCAAAGGTTGCAGATATTACTATGATTGCTGTAAGCTCTGTCTTTTTTGTAAACTGGACATTTTTTAAAAAGCCAAACCTGTGAAAATATAGTTAAAGTCTGTTTGCTGTTCTCACATCACTTTGAATTCTGAATTGATTGTTTAATTCTTATATCAGACTACTCCATGAGTGCTACTGGTATTACGTAACCAATAATGGTACACCAAATTCCCAGGAAGCGGTTCTATAAAAACAGGCAATCTTTAGGAACTTATACTATTTCCTAGACTGAAGGAGGGCTCCGTGGTTAAGGCAAGCCTTCAAGCCGGAGGACATCGGCTGTAGTTTGACATGGGCTCTTTTTTTTAAAAAAATCATACCACCCTCAAGCAAGGCGAAAATGCCACTAGTACGCGTGGGTTTACAGGGAGTAAAAGCGAGAGATGATCGAGGAAAGGACAAAAGATGAACGTGATTCAAGAAGGCAGAAGATGGCAATTGACGTTGCATTTAAATTTTTGAAGATTGTAGTTATCAGTGGAGCAGGTAAAAGGAAGGGAGTTCCACAGTGCAAGAAAAGAAACTGTTGGACTAGAAGAGGCGGTTGTATTTAGCTATTTCAACAGTAAACAGGTGGGACCTAGATGCCAATCAAATAGCACGCTTAAATTGTAGTCGAGGCACCAGGAAACAAGCTCGTCAGAGCTGTAACCATGAAAATATTTGTAGAAAAGACAGAGGGAAGCCATGCCATGTCGGTGAGAAACTGACTGAAGTCAGGATCGATTACATTGCAGATCCTTCTTTGGATTTTGTCAAGAATCTCAAGATGAATAGCAGGAGAACCAGATCAAACATCACATCAGTATTCAATGCATTCGCGAATTGTAGATGTGTAAATGTGCAAGATGGATTCTGACGAATAAAATTCTGGAACGACACAGTGTCCCAACTTTCCTTGCAGTAGATGCAACTATTGATTCGATGTAGTCGCTCCACTTCAAGTCTGTCGAAAACGCGAGGCCAAGAAGAAGCAGTGTGTTGCTCTCCGGGAGTCTAGCGTTAGCCATACTGATGGCAGGTAGAAAATGTTCTCTGCCAAATATACTTGTCCAACACATACTATGCATGAACAAAAGCCTCTTTAGCCTTCAACTTAAATATGTGGAGGGAACTGATCAGGCGCTCAGGTGCGCAGGGACCCTACGACCACATTTTAATTACGAACATGATCATCTTTAGGTTATGAAAATGCCTGCTTCTTTATTCGAACCATTATCATTACCTTTCTTACTTTTGTCTTAGTTATGTGTCGCATCCAGGTCATCTTTGTGTGACTTCATTATTCATTTGACACGTTTATTCACTTCTCTATTAGCTACGGCTGTGACACTTCATTACGCTAAAAATAATTTAGTGACCTACCTCTGAAATAGAATTTTGCAATCATTGTCATTCAGAGGATCCAGATGCATCGATGGGTTGACCTGAGTGATAACATCCTAGCCGCAGATACAAATCCGAGCCTTACCTGATATCAGTGACTACACACGAAATATAAACACGCGATCGACCCAACTATGCTTAGACTGTGCAAACGTGGGGAAAAACCGCATGAAAATTATATATATAAACACTCACTCCAGAAGAAAAAGATGCACATACATCCACACGAGAATATAGAATCCACGTTTAGTGAAGAACTCAAAGCCACACACCGACTGATCGATGGTGATTGACGAAATCTAAAGGTGAATGAAGCAACAGAAATGTGGCACTACAGAATGATGCTGGGAATATCATGAGTGGAGCATGTAAACATCGAGGAAGTCTTAAGGAAAGTTGAAACAAAAAGTTCACTTATACTTAGAAATGGAAAAAGTGCAGTTGAAATTTCTAGGAAACATAATGAGGAAAGAAGGCTTGGAAAATTTGACACTCATGGGTTATACTGAGGGAACAAGGTCAAAACAGCCAGTAACCTACAAGCGATCCTGTGAACAGGGAGTGTGAGGGATAGTCAAAAGACAGACATTGCTAAGAGCTGCAAAGGATAGGAAGTTGTGAAGAGCTATGATCACCTGCGTTCTAAAGGGACAAGGCACATGAAAAAGAATATAGCTATGAAATGGAACGCCGAGAAAAAAGCTCCAAAATCGGAAATAACGTTAATTTTGTATTTGGAAATTTGATTTAATTTGATTTACATCAGATGAAAATTCCAAAACACGAAGTAACATTATCTGTCTATATTTCTGAGATGTATTATATACACTATTTACATTATTCGGACTATTGTCTTCATCTCGGTTGCCATATTTATCACAGCGTTTTGGCCGTTGTACGCTCTGGCCTTCTTCCAACCACCTGAAGAAGGCCGGAGCGTACAACGGCCGAAACGTTGTGATAAATATGGCAACAAAGATAAGGACAACAGTCCGAATAATGTAAATAGTGTACGAAGTAACATTTTCTTAAATATATGAGAAAGCGAATTTGTTCAGTGATCAGGAAATTAAAGCTTTCTGTGTACTGGTTTCAGTTGGAGCCAGTGCCGGATTTACATATGAGCTAGTATGGGCTATAGCTCAGAGACCCAAGACCAGAAGGGATCCTCAATGGTCCTCTAGTCTTGAACCCCTGATAAAAATAAAATAAAATAAAAAATAAAATAAAGATGTAAGAACAGAGGAGATTTGTTTATTTTCAGATTTAATGGAGCTCATTTGAACTAATTTGAAGAGCATTTCGGCACCTCTACCTCTGGTCTTTTAAATTTGACGGGCCCTATTCAAGAGACACTATTTAGATTTTGATGCATCTTTTTAATGTACATATAGATTTTGATGTAGCTTTTTTTTAGTTTTGCATAATTTTGTTTACTTTGCTCAATGTTTGCTCAGTTTGACACTTCAATGAGCAGAGGCATGTAATGAGTGCAAAATTATTCAATATTGTATGTATATACAAATTAGACAAAATAGTGCAAAAAAGTTAAAGATTAAAAAAAGGAAAATTGTGCAATTTTATATACTGCGGGGACGAACAAACGTAATTAAGGCCCCCCCAAATACTTTTAGCCCAGGGGCCTCTTGTGTTCGAGCACAAAAAGAGTAAAAATACATCGCTCCTTTTAGTTACATATTCTGCCTGTGGCACCAGGTCGTTGAACGTTTATCCAAATAGGAAAAGCGTTTACGGGATATTCTAGGCAATGAATCTTTTCACATACTACAACCCCTATACCACAAATACAACATTGCAAGTCCCTCACTACTCTGTCGCCCTTTTTATGGGAAACGTTTTGACGAGCTATATTCCCTAGGTCACGTAGTTCAGAAATTTACAGCTAAGACCTGCCATGCCACTCAAGATAAACCTTTCCAAAAAGAAACTATGATCTGGAATTGGAATGAAAGCAGTTTTGGCACATACCCTGAATCTATCATAAAAAAAATGAGAATATGGAATTAGTAAATGGTAAACACTTCAAATATCTCGGCTTATGGATCAGCTATAACAAATTTAGTACAGGAAAAAAGGAAATTGAAGATAGAATAGTCTGCTCCAGAGGTAGTTTCGCTCAAAAACGCAAGTTGTTACAATACAAAAATATCAAGCTGAAAACTCGAGTCATATTTTTAAATAGCCTAGTCAGATCGAAACTTTTATATGGGTGCCATATATAGCGCCAGACCTGTTCAGAAATATCGAAATTGTCAGCTGTATACAAAGGTTTCCAAAGATCAATGTTGAAAAAGGCTTTGAGCGATTGAGGCCAGCTTTCTTTGAACATTGTGGGCTGATGCTAAAGATTCACAAACAGAAATGTACCAAATAGCATAAACCACATCGCTTGAGCATTATCAACAGCAGCAACAACTAAAATGGATGGCTCAAAGAGAAAATAATCATATAATCAATATATTGACATACCACAGCACTTCAAATAAAAGGTTAGGAAGGAAACCCCCATCAATGCTGAAAAGAACGATAACAGCTATTGAACTTGAAAAACAGATTTTCTTGAAAAATGTTATACGAGAACGATTTTATAAATTTCAACCGAAAGTGTTACTAGCTGCTCGATCAAGGAATACTTAATGTTTCCTTGTAGGGAAATGGCAAATATTACCATTACCATATACATATAGGCGAATCATCTTAATTCCCTACATATTCCATCGGTAAGTGATTTCGATCCTCGTTGGGTGCTCCACACTTTCGGACTTGTACCACATCTAAGCTGCGCTTAGAAAATCTTCGGGCACTTTGACGTGGTGTAATGGTTAGTAAGCTCGTCTTGCTAGATCAGTTACGACTGAGTAAAGAGTTCACTGGGTACCCCACACTTTCGGCCTGTAATGCTTATCTATTACTTAATACAGAATGAAAATAATGTTTTATTTACACACGGTAGCATGTGAGGACAAAATAGGAATACTGTAATTCTACCTCTGTCCGAACATAAAACAAAACTAACTAAACAGGAGATATGAAATTAGATTAATATCATGATACACTTCTGATACTGAATAATAATCAGTCAAACGAGATATCAGGAGTAAATCTCTTTGCACATCCATACAAAAATATTCTAACAGTCGCTTAAAGGTAAATATAAGATAGAATTCTTGTAAAAAAAAACAGTCGGGAATGACATTAAATTTTAGATTTTTTGATTCTTTAAACATGTCTTTATTTAATTAAAAAAACAAACTCTTGTGACGAACAGCGATGGAATGAATTTCAAAATCGCACTGAGAAATTACAAGTATTTTTAAATAAATACGAAGTGAGTTTTTTTTTTATCTAATCTGAAAGAAAATAACGTTTTATTAAATTATGCATGCATAAATTGTCCAAAAAAGTTATTTTTAGAGTTTTATTGAATTATTTTTGGTAAAATGCGAACTGAATTTTCTGTATGTTCACACTTGATATTGAATAAATATTTTACTGAAGTATCTTCAGGGATTTTTCTTTATAAAACTATAAAAAGATTGGATCCCACCGCAATTAAAAAGTACACAGGAAATATCGAAAATTTGGAGTATAAACATACCTCCAAAAATATTTCCCCAAATATTTTAATAAAAATTTTCAGTAAAATATTCATTACCGAATAAGTACTGACAATTTTGTTTGAATCAATAATTCCTTGACTTTTGGCAAATATTTAAAAACAGGGGGTAGGAAGTTTTTGCTTTCATTTCGGAAAAGAGCATCCATTCTGGTGGTACAAATCGTATACAATCTACGTTGCTTGTATACATTTTTGGTGCAAATTAAAAAAAACACTCTTAATGTTTTCTTCATATAAAGTTGGATCTTACTGGATACTGGGAACCTCTAACTATGAAATATATAGAATACGTAACAGTAACAGTGTTAGAAAACGATTCTAGAGGTTGGTTAATTCCTAGGGGCTCGATTTATTATGGATTTTTATTGCAAACAGAGCAGAACTCTAAACCCCTGAAGTACCTAACATAAATAGACCATCCATCTATTTTAAGCTTTTTACAGTTACGAATTAATCCGATCCGGGGTTATTTTTCGAATAAAAACTTTATTTCAGATCCTAGCTTTGTATGCATACTATAGTATATAGTATAGTATCTACTTTGTTTATCTTTCCATATGTACCTTGAAAAAAGACCCTTTTTTTAGTTTTTATTTGTATAAAGTCAGACCTTTAAGGATACTTGGGGAACTCTATCCGTACAATATATCGAATATATGACATTCTGTATAAATCTTAGTTTGAAATATACCTAATATCCTCTGTCTAAATGTCTGTAACACTAGCTGAGCAATTTCCCTTGCCCTTTATTTTAATTAAAGTTTAATTAAACCTTATCAATTTCAGTTCTGATGCCAACCAAAACTGACGTTAAACTTTTTATAAAGAATTGCTTTTTAGAGGTTTACACGATTCTATATTTAAATTTAATTGTCATTGATTTTTATTTTTATTTTAATTAGAGTTATATATTTGAATATATTTATTAGTTAATTTAATTTATAATTGATTCGTGTAAGAATCTCGTCGATTCATATTTAAATTTATTCGAATTTAATTTACTAATGAGCATCATATTGCCTTTGTTCTGTTTTAAGATGAAGATTGATTAGTATAATGATAAGTTGCATGTTGAAACAATGTTCCTCCCAGGTGTGACATTTATCTTTGTATCGAAGGACGCGGATGAAGATGCACTGTTCTAGTTGCAATGTTCCCCTGAATGATCGCATTTTTATTGATCAACAAAATCAATATTCTTGTTTACTCCAAGAGCATCTGAAAAATGGACTTAGGCCCATTATCAAACAGGTTTATTGAAGTTGATCATTTCATGATTGTATATATATATATATATATATATATATATATATATATATATATATATATATATATATATATATATATATATATATATATATATATATATATATATATATATATATAAAAAAAATTCACCGAGTCTGAAGCCTCAGCAAAATGCAGAAATCACTGGACGGCCGTTTCGCCCCATATTTGGGACTCATCAGTAGTACGCATCCACTACCGAGAATTGAAACCCTGACAGTTAGGTGGTCAAGCAAACATCATACCAACTGTTCCAACATGCCTCGGTGACGAAGAGATAGCAAATCAGACTCAATATAGTGTCGATCACTCACATATTCCGTGGTGGAACTCTACTGAGATTCTCTCTAACCATAGGACTGTGCCCCCTAGAGCCACGACTACTATCAACAAGCCGCTCACTGTAGAGCATTAGAAGCCGGTTCAAGCAATAATATGCATATGATAGAAGGTGCGCATTAAACAAAAAGGTTGAGAACTACTGTATTAAATAGTTTATAGGACGAAACGGCCGTCCAGTGCTTTCTGCATTCTGCTGAGGTTACAGACTCGATGAATTACTTAAATATAATTATCAAATCCTCCTAATAATTTCTATCATATATATATATATATATATATATATATATATATATATATATAGAGAGAGAGAGAGAGAGAGAGAGAGAAAGAGAGAGGGAGAGAGACAGACAGACAGACAGACAGACCTATCAGCTCTTCCTTTCTCTGAATTTCAATGAATCTCTATGGCTGAACGCTTGTGCCACGAAATAAACACCACGCCGTGTATTTTTTATTTATTTCCTCTACCAGACTGGAAGTTGTGACATTCATGTCTTATATTTAATAGATAAATATAAGTACAAAGAACTTATATTTATTTATTACTTATCTATTAACTGTTTTTATTGATCATTTTATTTACAGAAATCTCCTCGCCTTTAAATGCGTTAAACTCAAGTAGTTTACGTATTTTGGTTGACGTATTTTGTTAGGCGTTAACGATCATACTGTTATTATTAGGTTGGTGCAAAAATAATGTCGTTTTTTGACGTTCAAATTCATGTGAGAAAACGACATTATTTTTGCACCAACCTAATACTATCGTTACTAACAATTTACGAATAGCTCTTCCTGTATAACCAGACATAATCGGCCATGTTTTGTCTCTGCGTTGAACGCTGTCTGTTCATTTGGAAATATATTCATCGTTTTTTGTAGCAATTACGAGAGTGAGGTATTGGCTCGTCGTCCAACCTTTCTAATTTCTCAAATGGATTTTGGGACTAGCTGTAGTGACTGTCATGCTGTAGGGTCTTCTTTCTATCAGATTACAGCTCTCTTGGCTAGATGAAAGGGCTCCAAGTGCGCGGTTATTTTTCTCATAGCTGATACAGAAGTGGTTTTGTATCATTTCTAAGTGATAGACCTTCCCTGTGTAAGCAAAATTTAATATTGAAGCAAATCCATTAAATCAGGGGTAAATCCCGCACTGCACCAGGGTCGAATTTTAGAGTATGGTGGGAAGAGAAATCTTTTAATTTTTCTTGTTTTTTATTTACAGAATTTTATTTATTGAATTCTAATACCCTGGCTTTTTATTGAACTTTTTTTTTTTTATTGAAGCATACTTCAGTTTATTTATTTAATAATTAGTTATGAATTAAAACACATTTCTGTGCATGTATTCAAGTTTTAAAATCCCACAACGATTTTATTGCTATTAAATTTGTGAAACTCCATAAAATAATTCATGTAAATATATATGTGCTAATATGGGAAAGATCAATAATAATATATGCATATTATTTGGAATGCACCTTTTCAGTTGGACAATCTAGGAAAGGTGGGGAAAGGACATTATCACTTATGGGGGAAAGTGTTCATTAAGCAAAAAGGTTGAGAACTACTGTATTAAATGGTTTATTGGACTGGATAATACTATTCCGGAATCTTTTAGATGATTTAATGTAACAAGCTGATGATCATGGCCTTCCTGTTTTCTTTTTGGTTTGTTTTTTTGTGACTGCAAATAATGTTTAGGACCAGTACGCTAATCTAGGTTGTTATACTCACATCCTTTCAGCCGTTATGACATCGGCCTTCTTCAGAGGTCTGTCGACGTACTCGATAACCTACTCTGATTTTAGAATTGAACTGTTTACTAAATCCGAATTTTATAGTCAACAGCTGGAGTAACACAACTTGATGTCTATGAAGGAGAAATAGCGCCAGTTTCCTTCTCCAGAGTAAATTTTGCTGATAAAGATCAAATGAGATTGTAATATGTTGACGTCATCGTGGTGGAGTGAAATAATTAACATATCTGATTTGTTTTGGCCATCCTATTTATTATGCCGAAGCGGTAATGCCTTAATGATTGCAATGTGTCTCTTGTTATTGATAGAAGCACTAATTAGTTCATGACACCGAGATTTAAGCAGTGAATTTGTTGTCGAGTGCTAATTGGTAAATTATTATTTTTGAGGTTGCTTTTCCGTACTTTACTGGGATTAACTTTATTGTGTTAAACTAGCCGATGTCTGTTGTTCTGATGGTGATATAAATAATCATTGGAATAAATTAACTAATAAATCCCATACTCATTTATTTTCTATTTATTCCTTACATTATAGTCTTAGATCCACCGTGGAGTAATGGATAGCAGGTCGGGTTGAGGAATCGGTAGAGCCGTATTCGAATTCCACTCAAATCCATTGCATTCACGTACGTGATAATACCTTTTAGAAAAGTATGAATCTATCTCTTCTCCCCCCAGCTGTGGGTAAATAGCAGGAAAGACCGGGTTCTATAGCCTTGGATAGCAACTGGTCTACCGCAGAAAGAAATGGCAACCTATTGCAGAAAAAGACAACCCTCGTCAGTCATGTATCTTTCGATACATTATCACCTAAGCGTGTATCACGCATGGCACATAACTGACTGACATTATAGTCTTAGAGTTGTATTGTGGCAAATAAATATGATTTTGTGCGTATATGTACGCTTTTAATATCAATCCATATCTCTCTCTCTCTCTCTCACTATCTATTTCTCTGTATATAGAGGGTGCAATGTCGCTATTTTATATTCTTAATTTCGTGTATGCGCGTTGTTTGTTTTTAATTTTGTCGACGGCACAGTACAGTAGGGTCAGTTGGCAAATGAGTACCATGAAGCAATTCACTCCACCAGAAATTTGGAAACGGCATGCTGTACAGCTTGGCATTCGCGCTGAAAGCTCCAATACGAACATTTCAGTTTGAGTGTTAATCTGAAGACAGTGCAAAAGATCCGTAAAGAGTTGGATGTGACTAATGGTGATTACGAAGGTGTTTGGAGGGATCATTAGTGATAGCGACGTTATACCGCCATTCATCTTTCAACACGACTTCAGACCCAACATAGTGGCCTAGATTAAATGCCTTGAGGGGGTAGTGCTTCCCTTGGTCATGAGGATGGTTGCTGGAATAATCTATGTTTGGCAACAGGACACTGCACCATGTCACACTGGCAGGAGAACCCAATCATAACTGTCAGACACTTTCTGTGGCCGCATCACCACTTATACCTGGCCACCTAACTCTCCAGACTGAGACCCCCTCGATTATTATTTATTTGACCAACAAAATTGGTACACTAAAGATAAACTAAAGGCAAAGATTATGACAGCATTCACCAACTAAAAGATGGAGACCGTTCAGAAGAGATGCAGGAGATTCTGGAGTCGTCTAGAGGCCGTAGTTGAAGCTAATGGGGATTTTATTGAATAAATTTACTCTTTAGTATTTCAAGATATTTGTGTGCAATTTTAGTAAATATATCTGTTCAAATGAGATGTCAGTGTTATTTTCATTTTTGCGTAACTTAGACGACAATTTATCCATCGCACACTGTGTGTATATATATATATATATATATATATATATATATATATATATATATATATATATATATATATATATAGAGAGAGAGAGAGAGAGAGAGAGTTTGAAGATCGCGTTGTGGCGGAAATATGGCAGTCTCCATCCAGAGCTGATTTCTGTGACCACACTCAATATTGAAAACTCTTCACTCATAAATATAGCAATGTGAAACAAAAATAAATTAAAAAATAAGTGCATATGTGTGTGTGTGTGTGTGTGTGTGTGTGTGTGTGTGTGCGAGTGCTTGGGTGTGTGTTTCTTTACTGCGTCATGCTCTTTCAGGATTCAAATGATCATGACTCTCCACAAGTTTCTTTCTTTTGTAGCTCTAAGCAACATTCTATTCCTCGTTGTTCTCGCTTGTAGTGAAAGCCTGGTCGACTAGTGTGGTTGCCTTTTGAATGGCCTTGTGTCAGACCACCAGACTCCCACGTACAAGCATAGTTGATGCTCTTTTAGGATATCAACGGTTCTTGACAAGGTTAGCAACGGTAGAGAATGGACAAACACGAATGATGTGTGAAAAGCATAACAAAGATGATAGGCTGCCTGCCGTCGATGAGTTAACAGTGAGAGAACAGTTAAGTGTTGATAGACTGGGGTAGACTGTTCTAGCTCCACGTACCACGTTTAATGGATGTCAGTTATCAGTTATCTCCTGTTAATTTTCCCTCTGAAAGTTCTCCACTGCCTTAACCGGGTATTGAACTCACACTCTTTGGGTCCTGTCACTAGATCTAACTAACGCCTTTATCCACTGTGCCATGTGTCGCCAGTGAGCGAAATAAAGGGTTCAGTTGGACATTCTAACCACCTGAAGAAGGCCGGAGCGTACAACGGCCGAAACGTTGTAATAAATATGGCGACAAAGATGAGGACAATAGTCCGAATAATGTAAATAATGTACTCTTTTCTTTGTTTCTAATGAATTCTTTCTGTTTCTTAATACTTTGCTTAGCTTTTGGAAGGCATCTTTGGCAATCCCAATGCGTCTTCGGATTTCGGTGTAGCACTTTGTGCCCTTTGTTAAAACACTTTCTATATATTTAAATTTTTGTACTTGTTTGATTTTGGCATCTCCGATTTGTAATTTGCATTTTGGGCTCGTCCTTTTGCTGATAACCATGCATTCTGTCTTCCTACAGTTGATAAATCCTCTCTTCTCAATTTCCTTCACTACCTTCTGTAGGAGCTTTTGTAGTTTTGTTCGTGTGTCATTTGCATATCTTATGATGTTAATATTGTGGCCACAATAATGAATCCTAGTAGGACATCTAATTCTCTAAGAATTACCACACTGTGTCGGGTGAATAAGGGAGAAGACACATCCTTCTTTTATTCCTCCTTTCTATTTTTGGTTATTTACTGAATTCCTTTTCTATCCGTATGTAGGCGGTTTGCTGCCAGTATAGGTTCTTGAATATTCTAATATACTTTCCAAATATGTAAAGGTTGCTGAGCAGTTCTTACAGATCTTTGTGGCGTACTCTCAATAAAACGTGGATTAGTATAAGAGATAAGAGTAGAATTAGACATAAGTAGTTTAGTAATTCCATTAGTCCGTTAATGGAAATGACAGCTGAAAGCTTAACATATTATCTAAATTGGTGAACACTTCTAATGGATTCGAGAGGAACAAGAAAAATACAGATACTAAAGTCGTTGCCCTTTAGAGAATTGTAGGAAATACTTCGCAAACTTCTTCTTCTATGTGCCGTGTCCCGTCGGGACGTAAGCGATCATGTCTCTCTAATATTTCCAATCCTTTGTCGCTCTTAATAAATTTTGTCTTTTTGTTATTTCTCCAAAACCTTATTCCGCCATCCATTTACCAAGATCAAGTTATTCGTTTTTTTTATCTGTCCTTCAGTCTATCCTGTGAGCATAATATTTTCCAAGCCGTCTTTTCTCATTATGTGCCCAGAAATATGAACTGTCTCTTCCTGATGTTAAGTATAACTTTCCTTTTTGTTTCCATATTCTCTAAAACCTCGTCGTTGCTCACTTCTTCGGTCCATGACCTCCTCCGCATCCTTCTGTAGAACCACATTTCTCCAAGTCTCCTCTTGTGAGGAGATTGCTCAGCATGACAGCATTCTCCAAGTCTCCTCTTGCGGGGAGATTGCTCAGCATGACAGCATTCTCCAAGTCTCCTCTTGCGGGGAGATTGCTCAGCATGACAGCATTCTCCAAGTCTCCTCTTGCGGGGAGATTGCTCAGCATGACAGCATTCTCCAAGTCTCCTCTTGCGGGGAGATTGCTCAGCATGACAGCATTCTTCAAGTCTCCTCTTGCGGGGAGATTGCTCAGCATGACAGCATTCTCCAAGTCTCCTCTTGCGGGGAGATTGCTCAGCATGACAGCATTCTCCAAGTCTCCTCTTGCGGGGAGATTGCTCAGCATGACAGCATTCTCCAAGTCTCCTCTTGTGAGGAGATTGCTCAGCATGACAGCATTCTTCAAGTCTCCTCTTGCGGGGAGATTGCTCAGCATGACAGCATTCTCCAAGTCTCCTCTTGCGGGGAGATTGCTCAGCATGACAGCATTCTCCAAGTCTCCTCTTGTGAGGAGATTGCTCAGCATGACAGCATTCTTCAAGTCTCCTCTTGCGGGGAGATTGCTCAGCATGACAGCATTCTCCAAGTCTCCTCTTGCGGGGAGATTGCTCAGCATGACAGCATTCTTCAAGTCTCCTCTTGCGGGGAGATTGCTCAGCATGACAGCATTCTCCAAGTCTCCTCTTGCGGGGAGATTGCTCAGCATGACAGCATTCTCCAAGTCTCCTCTTGCGGGGAGATTGCTCAGCATGACAGCATTCTCCAAGTCTCCTCTTGTGAGGAGATTGCTCAGCATGACAGCATTCTCCAAGTCTCCTCTTGCGGGGAGATTGCTCAGCATGACAGCATTCTCCAAGTCTCCTCTTGCGGGGATATTGCTCAGCATGACAGCATTCTTCAAGTCTCCTCTTGAGGGGAGATTGCTCGGCATATACAGGAGGAATGATATTACGGGACAATTCAGTACTCTTTTCTTTGTTTCTAACGAACTTTCTGTTTCTGTTTCTTAATACTTTGCTTACCTTTTGGATGTCATCTTTCGCTATCCTTCAGATTTCAGAGTCGCACTTTCTCTGTTAAAACATCTCCCTGATATTTTTTGTACATGTTTGATTTTGATTAATAAACGAATTTATTCATAAGTGCACATATATAATAATTACACAAAAACACATCCATGATTAGTTCAGATAGTATCCACTTCGCTTGCACCGCCTTGATGCATCTTGACAATCAATCATAGAGGACCTTACTGCGCATGCGTAAACAGGAACATTCTCGTGGTCTCACTCAGTTGGATGTGAGATTCCACTGAATGTGGTTGTACATTGTGTAACTGTCGCATTCACAATGGCGTCTTGTGCAAATTTTTTATCTCTTTTTTTTATAACCCATTACGTTAGGTTTATCGTTACGACGTCGACAATGAAAATATGGCACTGTTTCCTTCTCGCTTTTAGCAAATATAAAATCAGTGTTGAAAAGGGGATTTCAAACCGTGGATGAGATTAAGGAGAATGAAATGAAGCAGTTGATGACGATCCCGAAAAAGTACTTTGAAGTGCTGCATTTTCCAGTGTAGTCTATTTTTCCGTTAATATTAAATGATACTTTTTAGACAGAACTCAGTCAAATCCCCATGTATACGCGAACAAGAATGACAAATCTCTGTTGAAGATATTTAAAAAGGAGTTATTCGTGATGTATGATTGATTTTAAGTATATTTCTGACGTTTTGAATTTTAACTACAAAAATTAATTGTCATGAGGAATAGATAAAATGCTCCTGTTGTACATTCTGTTGAAATTCTTGACCAAATCCAAACAAGGGTCTGCAATGTAACCAATCCTGACCAGGCATCGCGACCTCAGTCACTTTCTCACCGACATGATGTGGCTCTGTCTCTTCTACAGATATTTTCATAACAACTGCTCTGGTGATCTTTTTCCCTAGTGACCCGAGTAGATGAATTTAAGTGTGGCACTAGTTTGGCAATTAGGTCTCACCGTTTTATTGTTGAGCTAGATGCAACCTTCACTTCAACTCTAACAGTTTATTTTCTCGCATTTCCTACCTGTGGAACTCCCTTTCGATTTCTTGTTTCCTGATAACTACAATCTTCAAAAATTTTAATGCAACGTAAACGGCCATCTTCTGTCTTCTTGTACCCTATTCATTTTTTGTCATTTCCTCAATCCCCTCCATTCTCAGTCTTCTTATTCTCTTTCATTCCCTGTGGCCTTCTGCGTTCTAGTGGCTTTATCGCCTTGCTTGGGGTGAGACGATTAAAAAAAATCACATTTTTTTTCAAATATCTTCTTACTGCCTAGTATGTATGTGAACTTAATTTAGCAAAAAGTTTGTCAACTCTAACAATACACGCAGTTCTGCAAGATAGTAAATAATTTTTGATTTGTTTTTTTTACGACTTATCAACTTTTTGAAGGTATTTAGAGCCAGAAAATATTTTTAAAGATTCTTTTTGGAAATAATAATTATTTACTGATCCAAATTCTACTAATTACCCATAGTTGGAATGAGAAGAGATGGACTCATAGCGTTCTTAAGAGTATTTGCGCATAAGTGAATATAACGAACCCGATTGGAATTGGAAATCGGTTCTCTGCTTTCCCATTTCTTGCCCCAGTTTTATTTTTATATTTTGGTTAACGTTTTGTTTTTGATGTTTGTCTACTGCATAGTAGGAATTTGCAGCCATAAATTGAATTTGAGGATCAGAGATTAAGATTGTCTCTTTAGACATAACTCATTCTGGAACTTGAACAAAATATAGTACTGCATATAAATCTGAGCAATTTCAACAGAAGAATGCCTACGTGTGTTGTATTTTTGTGAGCTATGCGAATATTTTTTGTGTTTGTACACTTTGTAAAATGTTGAAAACTATGTGTTCTTTGAATTATTTTTCATGGTCAAATTCCTTGATAGCGCCTCGTATGTATATATATATATATATATATATATATATATATATATATATATATATATATATATATTGCATGTGTAAAAATTAAGACATGACTAAAATATATAGGTAAAAAGACAATATGAATAAAAACAAAAGGAAATTTCTTTGCCGGCGCGTTTCGCCCTCATATGGATTTTATCAAAGCAAATGCAAGGATTTTATTTTGCAACAAGTATTTATAAACAAAAGTAAAAATGTTGTTAATTAAAAAGAATAAATTTAAGAACGGCTGGTTCAAAAATGATCCAAAAATTGTCTAAGATTTTGATTTTCTTTTGTCCTAAGGCTTTATTCGGGTGAATATAAAATTTCTTATTCTTTAATGTGCCATGTTCCTTCAGGGCGTTGTCGATCATGGCTCCCCACTATTTCCTGTCGTTTGTATCTCTAATTAGCGTTTTTTTTTGTCATCTCTACCAAACTCTGCCCCGCCATCAATTTGCTCAAATTCGTCAAGTACATTGTGCGTTGCTTTCCCCTGTCTCACTTGCCTTCAATTTGTCCTGTGAGTATCAAATTTTCGAAACCCTCTTTCTTCTTAATTTACCCCAGAAATTTCAAATGTCACTTCCTGATGTTAAGTATATTTTTCCTTATTGTTTACGTTTTCTCAAAATCTTTGCAATTGCTCACATATTCGGTGCATGGTATCCACATCGTCCTTCTATCGGACCTCGTGTCTGCTGCCTCGAGTCTCCTCTTCATCCGTGAGGAGATTGTCCAGGATTTACTGTCACACAGAAAGAAGGATATTACGTAAACTCAGTACTCTTTTCTTTGTTTCTAACGAATATTTTCTCTTTCTTAATACTTTGCTCAGCTTTTGGAAGGTATCTTTCGCTTTCGTAATGCGCCTTCGGAATGCCATATCCCACTTTCCGTCCTCTGTTAATATGCTTCCCAAATATCTAAACTCTTACACCTGTTTGGTTTTGGTATCTCCACTCTGTAATTTGCATATTGGGCTTTTCCTTTGACTAACAACCATGCATTCAGTCTTTTTACAATTGATGTTTAATCCTTTCCTTCACTACCTTATGCCGGCGTTCTTGTAGTTTCCTATTTATGTCTACTATCATCATATGTCATATTGGATTTTATGTTAGAGAATGTCATGTTTTAGAAGTTTTACATCAAAGTCATCACCGGAAAAATCAAAGAAAATCATTGATAACAGTTTCACTGTTTTTAGTTCTGTATTAATCTCATTCAATTGTTTTTGCCCTTTATCAGCCTAAGCGTTATTTTTAGTGGGTAGGCGTGCTTGAGTTACTGTCCCTGTTTTCTTTTGTGTGTTTTTTTTCTTAAACAGTGAAATTAATAATGGCCGGCCTAAATTGAGAAGTCCCACTAAAGAGAAAATGTGTCTGAGACAAGAATTGAACCATCAAGTAAACCGCATTTTTAGCCAAAGCGTACTGTTAACAGTTTGGCCACGAAGATCAGCCTGGCCATGCAAAGTTTGAATTAGCTGTTTAAAGAATTCATATTTCTTGTTGGGACTTCGACGAATCTGCTAGCTTCGGTTTCATACCGGAAAGTTCACTGTAAGAGAAAAAATGGAATAACAACTCAATTACGTGTACCAACTAAAAATAATATTTATAATAAAAATAAATAATGTCGGATAAAAAAATCGCTTGTTTTTCTAAAAACATAGCAGTCTTTTTTAAGGCATAGGAGTCTTTTTTAAAAGCATAGCAGTCTTTTTTTAAAAAGCGTAGTAGTTTTTTTTAAAGTCATAGCAGTCTTTTTAAAAGCATAGCAGTCTTTTTTAAAAGCGTAGCAGTCTTTTTTAAAAGAATAGCAGTTTTTTTAATCAATTTATTTTAATTTTTGATGGTGTTTTGAATTTTGCTCTGTCGGTGAAAATATTTTGAATGTTTCATTTTCGTCATGTAAATATTAGTTTTGTCACCTTATTGCTATTTTGTTTATTATAGAGGAGTTCTCTTTCAGTCGCGGTCCTTAATGTTTAAGTTAGTAAGGTTTTTCTGTTTATTAATATATTTTGTAATTCCTCTTCTTTGAGTAGATCGCGTAGATTGGGATGGGATTTAATGTTTTTCCTTTCCTGATTGTAACATATTTTGATATTGTGTTTCAATTATTATTATTTTTTTCCCCATGCGATCGAATTTTGCGTGAAACTGAGTGAGGTCCAAGGCTGATGAATTCTTCGCCAAAAAAGATGTGACAAAAATAATCTTGGGTGTTTGGTCAGAATATTTAATGTACAATTGTACAAATGTGCCACAAGGGCAAAATGGTGAGGGGAAGGCTTGTCTTCACTCGATCTATCGCTAACTTATCTCGTCTAACCCACTCGTTCAGATATTCTTCCTTTCAACAACAACAAAAAAAAAACTCATCTACACAACACTGTCTTACGCAGACACCATAAGGCCACATTTGCTCTAAAAAATCCCACTTAATTCCATATGTACGTGTCTTTGTGTGTAGGGGTTGGGGTGGGGGTAGGGTTGATAAAATTAAACCATATATACTGCAGGATTATTAAAAACAATTCATGTAGACGAACTCACCCTTGAAAGGAAAGATATCCCGCGATTCCCAGAGGACTGTAATTCCTGTCACTTAAACGTGGAGGGGAAGAGGAATAAACCGAAAATAAAAGGAGTTAAAAATGAAAGTAGAGGCCGATGACCATCCAACACTAGCTAAGTTAAATTCAGGGGGGAAAATGACCTGAGTTAGCCTAGCACTAGACTGAAATGGCAAATGCCCAATCAAACAGCCAATATCCTTAATCCGAGGTCACCTCCAGATGCCGCTCCAAATTAGCCCCTCTCACACAAACCAAACGCGAAACATTCACCCACTTTTCGCCGAAATTTGCTGAAGAGAGTCGCCTTCGTTTCGCTGTGATTTTGACTTTAACCTGGTGATTAAAGAACATAATCAGTTGAAAATAGGAAAATTTTGTCACCTCCATAAATTCCTTGTCACGTCGTTCAAATAACGACGCCCATAATGCCAAGAAAACATAAGAACACATAGTGTTCATTTCTCTTCTGCTGCGACACAACCTTGATACTGACGGAACTGGCCTCGAGGATAAAACACTTTCCGCCCAGAATGCGAGAGTTTTGTAAGAACATGTGTTCTGTTATAGAGATTGTTCAGGTTTTTTTTGTTTTGTTTAAGTGATGTTTCTATATAAGTCTGCATAATTTGCATCAGTTTTCTTCGTCGGTGTTAATTTCAGTAGTTCTTTAAGCTGTTTAATTTCGTTGTTAAAGTCGTTAATTTTATTTAGTATCTGATGTTTGTCGTTTTATGAGTTTTGATGGTGGAATGTGCTGGTATTTTTCCTTTGTTAGCTTCGGTGTCATGGAGTTTGAAGAAGGTATAGTTGGGCAGCATTTTTTCATTGCTACTGGGAATGCTGTAAGCTTGGATGTGCAGGTGGTGTAATGGATAATGGCTCGGAATTGTTAATCGGAGAACCGGGTTTCAATTCCCGTTGGGGTCCTTATATTCACTTACGCGCAAATACCATTAGGAAAGGCATGAATCTATCTCTTATTCACTCAGTTATTAGTAAGAGTTGTATCATTAAATCATTATTATCTACCCCCCCCAAAGTTTTTAAATATAAAAATATTTTCTGGCTTTAAATAACCTGCAAAGGTTTGATAAGCCGTAGAAAACTAATCAATCAATCATTTCATTTATACAACATGTCCATTAAATACGAAAGGCAAATAATACGTGCTTAATTTTTATGTAGTTTCTCTGGTTTCCATACAGTGGTTGATTCAAGCCTATCCAAAATTGCCCATAGTCCTTTTCACCGGGACTAACGCTTTCGGTCATTCTCTGCTCGTCTTCAGGTTCTATTTGTCAGGAGAACATAAAATGATGAACTCAAGCTGAAGTCAGATTGTTTTTTTTTTGTTTGTTTTTTTGTAGAACTACATGAAATAAATCACGGAAAGGCATTGATTACAACATCGCTAACCACACTATTTACATTATTCGGACTATTGTCCTCAACTGTGTCGCCATATTTATTACAACGATTCGGCCGTTGTACGTTTCGGCCTTCTTCAGGTGGTTAGAATGTCGAACTGAACCCTTAATTTTGCTTACGGGGGTAGTCTGTTCTAGTTCCACGTGCCATGTTTAAAGGATGTCAGTTATCAGTTATCTCCTGTTAATTCCCCTCTCCAAGTTCTCCACTGCCTTAACCGGGTATTGAACTCACATTCTTTGGGTCCTGTAACTGGGTCTAACCAACGCCTTTATCCACTGTGCCATGTGTACTTGAATATATTGGCTGAGTGGTTAGAACGCTTTCTGACCATGAGACCCGGGTTCGAATCTCACCAGGTCGATTTGTCAGGAAGGAGACTTCCTGGTGTTATCGGAATGGATCGAGGTCAATCCTAGCGTGCGGCAGCTATGGAAAGTGCCAGGAAACCATACCACGGCTTGACCCAAGCCTTGTGAGTGAATTTGGGTAGACGACACCCTTGGGACCGTCGATAGCTTTGCTAGCACGAAGTCACAAGCCATCGTAATCGAGGGTTTCAGGGTGCTAGTCTTGTTCAGATTGTTGATCACGCTAGATAACATACTCTCTCCCAGAAACTGTAACTAAGGTCTGCTCAGCATAGTTGCAGTATAAACCACAGGTTAGGTCTGTGGGTGTTGAACAATAACAAATGTGCCTGAGCGAGCGTCTGCAATAGAGATTGTCTAGCTGCCCTAATAGATGGGTATTATAGTTTTAAAGTAAATGTTTGTGGGTAAAAGTGCTCAGTGACAGAGCGTATGTAAATATATAAGTATGTAAATATATAAGTGAACACTGAAATCAAAACCGAGTGACGACAGTTTATTTCATGCTTGAAAATGCCGAAGGGTGGAACATGTTTGAAAAACGTAACATGCTGTTGAAATCTGACGTGTGGACGGAGTGATTGCTAGAGGTTCCGTCTACGAAACTCTAGAGTCAGGATGCTGGAGATAACACCAATCAACTAAGTGACAAATTATATATATATATATATATATATATATATATATATATATATATATATATATTAATACATGTTTCATTAAATAATATAGATAAGTGTTGTCTATATATTTTATGTAAGTTTTTTTCATATAGTCTGATAAGCTTAATAACATTATCATTAAACAATGAAAGAAAATCACAATATTGATAAATAATTTTTTTAATCCAATCTAAGCTTTCGGCTTACATAAGCCATTATCAAAGATGACAATTACATAATATATTTAAGCAATACAAGAACAAGAAATTGATGATAGACTTGTTTGTTTACATGGATGATTTCCAAGCAACGATAAACACGTGCATATAAAACGCTGAAAGCGAAAATCGCACAACAGCTCATGACGTCACACATGACCACGCGAGAGTGAATCCGATGAGTATTGAGTATGGAAAGCCGTTGGTATGAACCAATGACTTCTGTTACTAATTATAGCCATTTAAGGATATTTTTGGAGATATATATATATATGTTAATAAATTTGACAAATGGAAAACGTTGAAAATAAATTTGATTAGGCGTTTTGATGTACAGAAATTTTATTTCGTAACCTGTATTTATACATAGATGTAACATGAAGACAAAATAGCGTTAAACGTTCAAATTTTGAATTAGAACGCTCTAAAATATACTAAAATCTTCACGAGTAAACGAAAGGCAAACATTGATTTTGGCATATTAAACAAAATTGAGTAAATGTTGATGCTATTATTATGATTATTGATTTTTATGGAATTTTTATTTATTTTCATGTAGTCTTATTTTATGACATTCAATCTGTTATTAACACTGGCAAGGAATGGCTTGTTAATTTTAACGCCCCAAACTGAAACTGCTCTCTGAATTATCATAAAGAACTTCTTTTGCCTTCCATCAACAGGGCTGCTCGAGAAGAACATCCCAATGCGCCTTTTGAGTCTCACGTTTTACTGTGAGATGAAGTGGAACAATTATATTGAATCAATTGCTGGAACTGTTGCCAGAAAAGTTGGTTCATTATGTTGTGCGAGACATTTTTTCTCGACAGATTCTATCTTGCGCATTTATAAGTCCAAGATTCATCCGTGCATCGAATATTGCTGCTACATCTGGTCTGGTGCCCCTGATATATATTCTTATATTTTCTTTGTTTATTATATTTAATTTTTGTTATCTTTTTATGCATTTATAAACTTTTAACACATATCTTTATAATCATTTTATATATGGTCTGGAGCCCCTGCTGTTTGCCTCAGGGTTCTTGATAAGATCCAGAGACGGATATGCAATGTGATTTGCCCTGATCTGTCATCTCGTCTGCAGTCGCTCTCTCACAGACGCGATGTTGCCTCGCTCTGTCTTTTTTACAAATACTTTCACGGTAATTGCTCCGAGGAGCTGCTTTCGCTTGCCCCTAGGCCTCATGAATTTAAACGTCCTACGAGGCTGGCATCCCGTTCCCACCTCTTCACCGTTGAAACTGTTAGATGTAGACGTCTCTTCTACTCCAATAGCTTCATGTCTCGCACATCTCGCCTGTGGAACTCCCTTCCCTATTACTGTTTCCCTGACAAATACAATCTCCAACGGTTTAAGTGTAACGTCAATCGACATCTCCAGTTGCCTTGATCTATCCACTTCCCTTCTCCACATCCTTTCACCTTTCATTCCTATCTGCTCTCGCTCCAAATCTTCTGTAACCCCCTTGCCTTGATCGACCCACTGTCTTTCTCTTTCTCCACATCCTCTCCTTTACCACTCCTATCTGCTCTTCCTCCAACCCTTCTATAACCCCTTGCGGGATAGTGGCCTCCAGCCTTGCTTGGGGTGATACGCTTAAAAAAAATATATATTTGTTTATTTTTAAGATAAGTCGTGGTGTGCATCTATTGTTTTATTATAAGTGTTGTTTAGTAGTCTTAATTTGTTAAAAATGTCTTGCTGGGAATTATTATTAATTATTATATTAAGGACATTTGATGCGTTGTATTTGTTAAATTACTTATACATTGGCATGAAGGATTTTATTCTGTATTTAAGCGTAGTATTTTTCTCTTTTATGAAAGAAGACGTAGTTTTCGAAATTGTAGAAAAAGCATTTAGAGTTGGAATCTTTGTCTATCTTTGATTATTGGTTCACGATCGTCTATTTCTTTATCTCTCATTTTTTAAACAACATTTGCCTATGTTATGAATAATCAAGAGTGGCCTCCCCTTGCTTTGTTACTCTCTTCTTTGAGAGAGCTAGTTCTGTTTACTGGGACTATAAAAGGACACTATACGCGAACGTTGTATTCTCAGTTGAATAAAGGTTTCTTAAAGTCTACACCTGCGTATTTTTGTCATTACAAAATGTTCTCATATATTTGATGATGATTCTATACATTCATTCCTTTCTTATGCATTAACTTATTTCTATTATTATGATTTTTTAAAGTATTTAAATATATAACATGTGGTACATTTGATGGTGAACTGTTTACTCCGACGGATGTATGTATTTATGCGGGTATCTATGCACTTCGAATAGATGAAATATGTCAGCCAGGGTGAGTAGTTCATCTAAGAGAAGGAAAACTCTAATTTTAAGCATTCGCTGCCCTGCATCCATATCCAACTATGGGAAAGGCTTCGGGATTAAACCCTGAGGACAAATCCGGAGCTGGAGTCTCTAAGACAGTCTGCGGAAATTCAAATTCCATGTTGGCGTCTGGTGCGGAATAATTCACTTCACGGTTTGAAAGAACTCTTTAGTCTTGGGTGGCAGTCTTACTAGAGATGGTGTCTCGACAAAAACGCCTGGATGTAGGGTTGGCGTTGCACATTTTGTATCAGCTACCGAAAGAACTATCATGGCGTTCACAGGGAAATCTTCTCATCCTTACTCCTATGGCATCCTTCTGGAAGTGTCTTCTCACGAAATTTAACTTTCCCAGACACCATAAGCTCGGAGCTCAGGGTTGGATATTGGGCATCTGGAGACAGTATTACAGGACCGAACAGTGTGGAAAGGAATTGTCATTGGAGTTCCAACCAACCATATGATGATGATGATATCTTGAGATTCTTGAGAAAATCCAAAGATGAATCAGCAACCTTCTCGATCTAGCATCTTAGCTTCAGTCACTGACCTAACGTAGCTTCACTTTACATTCTCTATAGATATTTTTATGGTAATTGTTCTGATGAGCTTTCCTCGTTGGTACTTCGACTTCAAGAATTTAAGCGCAATACTAGATTGGCAGTTCGGTCTCATAATTTCACAGTTGAAATTGCTATATGTAACTGCTAATAGTTTATTTTCACGCACTTCTCGTTTGTCAAACTCTCTTCCAGCTTCTTACTTTTCTCTTAACTACGATCTTAAAAAATTTAAATGCAATGTCAATCGTCGTCATCTGTCTCCTTAAACTCTATTTTTTTTATTGTTCTCTCTGTTTCTTCCACTCATAGTAGCCCCTTGTGTCTTAGCGGCTTTTATCGCCTTTTTGGGGGTTAAATGATTAAAAACATATTTTTTATTTTGTTTATTTATACATATTTATTTAATTATTTTCAAGGGTCGAGTTAACCGTTTTCTTCTAATTTAAAAAAAAGTTTTTATGGTCATGCTTTATTTGGTTTTTTATTGGTTTGAGAAATATGCTTGTGTGTGTGTGTGTGTGATTTACAATAAGTCATTTTAACCCTTGTAAAGCTGATATAAAAAATGGGTTTTGAACGTATGCCCAAAGTATTTTTTAATTAAATACGTTTAATTTTTTAATTAAATACGTGTAAAATACGTTAAAAAGTTTTAGAAACTACAAAGTATAAAATCGTTTATGAGAGAACGTCTGTGGGCAAGAGAAAGGGAGGAAGAGAGTACGTTTGAGGGCTGGGTGTGAAAACATGTGGGTAATAAATTATATATGAACAGGTATAAATATATATTGGATAATGGCACATTTCCTCACTTTTTATTTGACGTTTTAAGGTCATTTTCCCGATATCTGAACTAGAATGACTAAAAAATATGGCACTTAACATCATAGGGGATGGAAATGAGCACCAAAAACTATGAGGAAAACTGGATTTGCCATCCTAATGGGTTTTATTTACCCACTTGTGATTTCTAGGTAGTGAAAATGTTCAAATGCTTCTTCACAACACAAACACACACACACACACACACACATATATATATATATATATGTGAATATGTTAAGGGGAGCTTAAATGTTTTCACCCCGATCAACTTACCATAATTTAATCAGATTATGTGTGGTAGGGGTTAGATATTTTCAGCGCCCACTAATGTGAAGACGCGATATTTGAAAAATGATGAAACAGATATCGCACAAGCGAAAAAACAAAATTACACGCACACACGCACAGACACACATACACACACACAGATACACACACACACATATATATATATATAACAAGCCAGAACTTATCTACCAAGGTTTCACCTAACGGATCATCAGAATAACTCTGGCTAAAAAGAATTTTTTAAAATTAGCCTAAAATAAAAAAAAGACAAAGGAAAACAAAGGTGGGTAGGCCAAAAGATATTTTATTTTATAGGTAAAACGGCCACCAGAACAAAAATCCCATTATTCAAGTAAACAGACTTTTTCTTATGTCTAAGCCCTTTAAGTATATCCGATCTCTAGTTGACTAACATATTAGGCTTATTATAAATGCTTAGCGCTAATTCTTCTAAAAATCTACCAATAATAATCGCATAAACTATTATTCTCGTCACTGTAATGAATATTATTTAAGAATATTCAGAGAAGAAATATATCGTGAAAATACATTGAAAATACAATATATTTATTATTTTATCCTCAATGCTAAAAGAAAAGCATACACGATCTACAATAATAATACACGATCTGATAATAATAATAATAATATATATATATATATATATATATATATATATATATATATATATATATATATATATATATATATATATATATATATATAATTGCCATAGCAAAAAAACAATATATACATCCAGTCACTTTGATAATGAAAGACAAATTTTCAGACACCGAACAATTTATATTGAAATTTTTACCGGAAACTTGAAAAATACTCCGAAATATGTAAAAAAGTAGGAAAAATAGTCAATAACTTTCTTAATAAAGAACTTTATATATATATATATATATATATATAATTACTATATGCGTTATTGGAAGGGTGTAATTATCGTTTACCGATCTGTATTTCAATAAAGGAAATGCACCCTTCGGCTGGATTCGAACCTGCGTCTCCCTTACGCAGGGAGAAACCACGGAGGACTTCACAGCTAAGGAAGGTTCAGTTGCTCTTATAAAAAAAGCACATATCACTTTGGGACATTACGAAGTTTGCTAACTTTATTTCCGTACCCGAAACGTGAATAAGTAGTTCATGAAGTTTTATTTATGATACAACATTATTGCTTACTCGTATATACTTTATTTATATATATATATATATATATATATATATATATATATATATATATATATATATATATATATATATATATATATATATATATATATATATATATATATATGTGTGTGTGTGTGTGTGTGTGTGTTTATTGCATAGAACATTTTTAGGTCAATATTTGGTCAGTGATCCATCCCAAGTAATATCCTAAATTTCAAGTGCATGTTAAGATATTTCTAGCTTTTCTCGAAGACACAGGCCACACAGTAGTTATTAAGGTATTTCAGGTTTTCCTCGGGAGCATGGACCACACAATGGGTATTAGGCTATTTCAAGCTTTTCTCAAGAGCATGGACTACACAACGAGTATTAAAGTAGACATGGACCACAGTGTTTTCTACTTTTCCTCAGTCAGTAAATTTTTATATTTGTTTTATATTCCATACTCAATCGACCTATGTTCCTATCTCTCCTGTGTCTTATAGTTTCCATCAGAAGGAGGCAGTTATTTACGCTTTAATGTCCCAACAAATTATAATAAATTTATCGAGTTATTTTTTAAAGCAACACCCAATATTTTTTCCCAAAGGAAAAAAGAAATCTCTTTTTTATGTGATACGCAATTCTTCAAAGGAAAACAGTCTCTATTCTTCTTTTTTTTCTTTCTCGCCGGTCATAAATCTTGGTTCAGGAGGTTCTCCTTGCATTTTTGCACCCTGGAATCTGACGATATGTATTCAAATGTGTAATTTAAAACACAGGCAACGGATTTTGTTTCTGCTTACCACCCGTACGGAACCAATGCATTCTTAGAGAAGCCAATATGCCAATATAAGTATATTTGGGTATTTGACCTTTGGAAATCCATATATATATATATATATATATATATATATATATATATATATATATATATATATATATATATATATATATATATATATATTTGAATGTTGGCTTTGTCTTTATTATTATTAAGGCTTTCATTATTCTTAATCTTTTTTATATGTGGATGAAGTTATTATACTTGTATTTTCTACTAGTCATCCTTAATAAAACACACACATCGTTATCTCATATGTATATATATATATATATATATATATATATATATTACACTGTAGCAAAACTGTGGCTTTTAAACTTTGTTTATATATAACAAGTTCAGTTTTCTCTTTCTCTCTCTCTCTCTCTCTTTTCCCTACCTCTCTCTTCTTTTCTTCCTCCAACCCAATGGTTTCCATTCCGTTGAACCACCGGTTTCCGTACGATCACCGAAGTTAAACCAATTCAAGCCCGGGTCATTAACAAGATAGATGACCGTTTGAAAATAGCAGATGATGTACGCTTCGATGTGCCGGCGGGGTAATGCCGAAGACGCTTTTGAATAGCTTCCCGTATGATGCGTGAGCGGTCGTCATTCGGTTATCCACGTGTTTTTCAGCAGATGCAATTTGATGTTAGTACACTTCGAAGGTATGGAAATTATCCACGTTCGTTTATGGCGGTTTTGACTCCATATATATATATATATATATATATATATATATACTGGCGAAAGTAAGTTTAAGACCGATGGTTAAAGTTTTATTCCTTTCAGAATATGTTTCTAATAAAACAAAATATAAATTAGTTTTATTGTGTACGCTTTATGCAGAATTTATTTCTCTTTCGAATGAGGTAAAAAAAATTCTACAACTTGAAAAATTGTAATGCTGGGTTAATTTAAATTATCCAAATTTGCCGGCAAAATAAGTTTAAGACCGCATGGGTATTATTATATTTAAAGTAAAAAGTTATAGTAAAAATGAGCAAAAAGAACCCCAAGATATTTATCAATATTTAGTGCCATAACCTTTAATATTAGTTACAGCTTCACATCGCCTAGGCATCGAGCTGGATAAGTGAGCACAATAATCATTTGGAATGCTCTACCATATTTGCTTAATATAATCATATAATTGGGCTAAATCTGTCGGTTTTTTAGCGTAAACTCTTTTAAAAATATAATTCCATGAATTTTCAATCGGATCAAGATCCGAAATCTGTGGAGGCCACTTAATGACATCCATATTATGGTGATCAAATAATTGCATTACTTTTTGGGCTTTGTGAATGGGGCTATCTTCTTGTTGATCCAGGTGGCATTTGGTCAGCCAAATATGGCAGAAGATATTCCTTTACTAGTTGCATATAGCCTACACTGTTGACAATAAAAAAAAGCTACTGAATGCACCCCACACCATTACATCCCTGCCTCCCGCTTGCACCGTCTTTTTGACACATTTTGGAAAGAATTCCTCGGTTGGGTGGCGTCTGACCATCTGACCATCTGATCCAAAGATGCAAAAGCGTGACTCGTCACACTAAAGAACTCTACACCAGTTGTCTGTCGCCCATTAACCAAGTCTTTAACCAAGTCTTAAACTTATTTTCGCTATTATATATATATATATATATATATATATATATATATATATATATATATATATATATATATATATATATATAAATATAAAAGTGGACATGGAAGTCAGCACTTAGAGGCGACAGTCTGTTTCATGCTAGTGCAATCGCCTGACGATTGCACTAGCATGAAACAGACTGTCGCCTCTAAGTGCTGACTTCCATGTCCACTTTTATATTTACACACGCTCTATCTCTGATATTGAGCACTTTACCCCATAAATATAGCACACTTTAAGACTATATTTCTGCATATATATATATATATATATATATATATATATATATATATATATATATATATATATATATATATATATATATATATATATATATATATATATATATATATATATATATATATATAAATATATATATATAAAAGGATAGATCTGCTTATTTGAAAACCAGGTGTCATAAGACTATTTCATGATGGTAACGATGGAGTAATGGATAGCGGCTCGAATTGAGGAATCATAGGTCCGAGTTCGAATTCCAGTCAAATCCATTACATTCACTTACATGCTAATACCCTTGGGAAAGGTATGAATCCTCTTCTTCTCTCTCCAGCTATGGGTAAATAGGACAGACCGGATTCTGTAGCAACTTGTCTACCACAGAAAGAAATGGTAACCTACTGCAGGAAAAAATCTGCCTCCTCAGTCATGTATCAAAAGATACATGATCGCCTAAGCGTCTATCACGCATGGCACTGACTTAAAGGTAATATTCCTTTTTCCTTATTTGGAGACATTCGATATACTTTGGCCGAGCCAGTGCTACTATCGATTGAAATTTACCAAAATATTTAAATTATTATAAAAATTTTCTGTTAAAATATATTTTCCAGGAAAATGCGTTTCTCAAGTCAACTATTATCGCTCTTCATTGCAGTATTGATGGGCTTTTTCTTTAAACTTTTCTTTGAAGAAGTGTAGACATCTGTATCTCGATTATGCCATTTTTTTTCTCTTCGAGTTACATGTGCTATCCATTTTAGTTGTTGCTGCTGTTGGAAGTCCTCATTTGATATGTTTCCTGTTATCAGATAGAGTTCTTCTTTAGTGATTCTGTAGCACCAGTCAGCGAGGTTCAAAGAAGGATTGTTTTCGATAAGACCCAAAGGCTTTAATCGAAACCAATTGGTCCAAGAAAAGCGGTCAATCAAGATAATAAAGTAAACATTGAAAAATGAAAGCGTATATGAAAATAAATTTACTGATTCCTTGACGTCGTAAGCATGGAAGGTCACAGCGACCTTAAATTAGTTGACATTTTCACTGTGTTTAATAAAGTAAAGAAATACTGCCACTTCTTATCTTGACTTCGGCTGGTTACGAGACTTGATTATAGTCAAGAATTAATGCTGCCAAAATTTGAATAATGTTAATGTCACAGAAGACAATTAGAATAGTGTCCCAGTTAGCAGTAGAAAGTTTTCAACGATCAACTCATTCATATATATATATATATATATATATGTATATATATATATATATATATATATATATGAACTTAAATGAACCTTCAGTAAAAAATTTTTGCGCAGTACGCAAATGGATGTCTATGCCCAAAACGGGCTTCATATACAAATATATACATACGTATGCAAACATATGTACACTGTCAACCACATATATATGTGTGTGTGTGCTTACGGCTCCATCACATTGAAACACCGATTCCCGTACGATCAGCGATGTTCATCAACGTCGAGCCTGGTCAGTACCTAGATGGGTGACAGTTTGGGAATACCAGGTGTTTGGATGTGCGGGTGGTGTAATCACTCGGAATGGTTAATCGGAGAGCGGAGTTCCAATTCCCGTTCGGTTCGTTATATTCATTTACACGTGAAAGGTATAAATTCACCTCTTCTTCCCTCAGCTATAAGGTTAATTAGTAAGTCTTGTATCGCTAAACCATTATTATCTCCCCACGCCCCAAATGAAAAAGATTATTGTTTCAACCTAAAAAATATTTTGGGGCTTTAACTAACCTGCAAATAGTTGAAAAGCTGTAGAAAACGATCCAGTCAGTCAATCAATCATATATATATATATATATATATATATATATATATATATATATATATATATATATATATATATATATATATATATTTAAAGAAACATAGTTTTAAGGTATGCTATATTTATGGGAAAAAGTGCTCAATATCAGAGATAGAGCGTATGCAAATATAAAAGTGACCATTGAAGTCAACACTCAGAGGCGACAGACTGTTTCATGCTAAACGCAATCATCAGGCCACCTTGATGATTGCGTTTAGCATGAAACAGTCTGTCACCTCTGAGTGTTGACTTCAATGTCCGCTATATATATATATATATATATATATATATATATATATATATATATATATATATAAAGATACTCGTACTATCATTGAAAACCTTTATAAATTTTATATTTATTTACGTAAAGGAATAATATTTCTGTATATCACAATATATCATTGAATAATTTTGTGGTCTAATTGTAGAAGATGTCACGCAAATGACCTTCCGTTGTCCTTTTGCAGGGACTGTTCTTTTCCAATGCCAGTGTGACTTATGAGCCACCCTTTATATTTCATAAGACTACAAACGTTATTTTATTGATATCCCTATTTGAGTAATGCAATTATTTTTTTAAACAATTATGAATTACTTCTACCGGCTTGTGAGACTTAATAAAGAATTAGGTTTTCGCCCTCATTCGATAGACGCAATAAATAAAAGGTGTTCTCAGCCGTATTAGTTATTAATCCTCTAGAATGCACACGCCGCTAGACGTAATACAAAGGGCTTCTACTCATATATGGGTTTTCACAAAATGACGTTCAAAGTAGTAGTAAATAATGTCTGCTAAAAAGAAATTTTAGAAGTTTAGATTTATTATATTTATAGTTATAAATTTTTCTAAAAATTGTTGCAGTTCAAAATTATTCGCCCCTCCTTATGGAAATTATGAAATAATATTGCTCTATGGCAATTGTAATGTTTTTTTTTTCTTAATTTAAACACCGTTTGAAGTTGAAATGGTATTGACTTGATTCTATAACATTCTAAAATGTAATATAGAAGATAACATGAGAATGCCAGGTACCACGATAACTCGTTCGTTCCACAACTATGGCGAAGACGGCTGAATTTGAAAAGAAGTGATAAATGAAGATAGCTGATGTGCACAAACAAGGTTCCGAAACGTTTAAATATTCCTAGATTGACAATTCGTAGCATTATCAAGAAGTACAACGATACTCATTGTGTTGAGAATAAATTAAAGACTGGCAGAAAATGGTTAATTTTTGAGAGAATGGAAAGGAAAATTGTTAGAGATGTCTTGAAAAATCCTCACTTAACAACAAAGAACATTGTCAATGATGTAAAGACAAAAAATTAGCTTATGCTAGAAACCATCTAGAGGAAAGTGACTGAAGCACAAAAATCAAAAGATTCCACTGAAAATCCTTGGAAATTTCGTTTTTACTATCATCAAATGACCTTACGTAATATAAAATACAAAACAGCACTGGTCTTATGAAATATTTCAGGCAATTAAAGAATGATGGTATTTCACCATCAATCCACTGGGAAATTATATCTAGAGCTAAATCTTATAACGGAAACGGAAATAAATGTTTTCTTGACAATTGCTTATCTTAAAACACTTAAATAACCCTAGCTTATTAAAAAAGAGAAATGAATAGATAGTTACATGTAGACCTAAAAATAAATATCTGTTTAAATACGTTGATCCGGATTAATTTTTAATGTAAATTACGGTTTATTTTTAATGTAAATTACTATTATATTTTTAATATAAATTTGTTTGCTTTTTTAATAAGAACAAGTAATCTCCACTTAATTAAAAAAATAAAAAAAATAAATATTCAACACTCAAAAATAAATTTTAAATGTTTTAATTTTCTTTTTTTCTTACATTCATTATATAAATACCGCTTATTTTAATTGCCAAAGATAATTTTTAGATTAGAAATAAAAAAAACCTGTAATCTCATATATAACTACGCCAACATTGTGATAACCAGATATAATAAAATTCAAATTGCGTAACAGTCAGTAAATACTCAGCACCTGAAGATTGCATTATGCATGAAACTCCGAGTCATGCTAGCAGTGAGGGATAATACGTATATTTATTAATATATACTTAATAGGTTTGTTATATTACATCGAGCACTATATGTGCGATATATATATATATATATATATATATATATATATATATATATATATATATATATATATATATATATACACACACCGTTGTGGACAGAATTATTCTCTCTCCTTCGGTATTACACGCACAAGAGCGTGCACACATACGTAAAATCTGTACAAGAGACGTAGAAAAACAGAAAACTGTCCACTAAATAAGCAGCAATTTTTAAAAATCATTTCTTAGTCGGAATGAAAATCTTTCAGCACTGTCTTGTATATATATATATATATATATGTGTGTGTGTGTGTATGTATATATATATATATATATATATATATATATATATATATATATATATATATATATATATGTGCGTGTGTATGTGCGTATTTATATATATATATATATATATATATATATATATATATATATATATATATATATATATATATATACATCCACGCACGAACATGCGTGTGGACATACAGAAAAGCAAAGAAATTGGAGGAATCAAAGCTATGAAATTGCTTCCTTCACGGCTTTAGAATGAAGTGTTTATCACGTGGGTCCTCGCTCGTTGTTTTAAAATATTTAGGCTGCGGAATGCTAATGTCGAACATTTTGGCGCCAGTACCAGATCTCTCTAAAAACTGTGCAAAGAGAAAATATAATAATAATAATAATAATAATAATAATAATAATAATAATAATAATAATAATAATAATAAAAACAGAATGTCATATGGGACGTAAACAATTTGTGCATAAGTAATTGCCAACCAAGCAACTTGTCGCATCTCTTTAATGAGGTACATAATTGCTTTCAGTTTCAAGTCTAAACCAATTTTAAGACACGTGCAGTTTACTCACATATTTATACATAGGCATACAAATTCACACATACAAAAGCATACAAACGTACACACACACACACACACACACTTATATATATGTGTCTGTGTCTGTGTATATGATTATTATTATTATTATTATTATTATTATTATTATTAGTAGTAGTAGTAGTAGTAGAAGTAAGAATTCATTTATCTATGTTTTGTTAAATTCAACCAAGGTCTTGGTCTGTCTTTTTCAGTTTTTAATGTTGTTCTAATTTCCGAATAAATTGTTATACATCCAAAGTAAAATTCTGTTTATGCTTTTGTTTGAATTCTTTCCATCGTCACAGTCATTATCAAGAAGTGAATGCTGTCAGTATGGTAGACATAATTTTGCTGGCAAAATCCTGGTACTGTGGTGGTAGGCGGGGGTGGGGCGCTATGATGAAAACGTTAATTGCTCGTATGCATCTTGTAGTCGGCTAAAATACTGGATTCTGGGCGAGGAAAATAAGTGCAACTTGACTCGAAGATGAGCACGAGATAGGTGGCTCTGACTGCCGGTCACTAAATTCAACCTCTATTTTCGACCAAACTGCAAAAGCGGAGATCATTTTACGTGAAGCCGAGAACGTTTAATTGTAAGCATAAACCTTTATTCCTTCTTAAATGGTACTTATGCCCAAAGCGGTTAGCAACTTGACAAACAGAATCAACGAGCTGAGTTCAATCCATCTCCTTTCACTGCGCGCTGGGAAGTGAATGCTGGACAATCCCATCAAAGTTGAAGAAACTTGAAGCAACAGAAATGTGGTTCTACAAAAATATGCTGAGAATACCATGGACCAAACATGTGAGCAACGACGAGATTTTAGAGAAAATGGGAACGAAAAGGAAACTTATACTTAACATCAGGAAGTGGCAGTTTAAATTTCTGGTGTACGTAATGAGGTAGGAGGGCTTCGAAAATTTGATACTCACAGGGCGGATTGAGAGAAAGAGGGACAGAAAAAAACAGTGAGTAACATATATAATGGGCCTGATTAGATGGATGGTAGAATAACATTTGAGAGAAATAGCAAAAAGACAAAATTTATTAAGAGCTACAAGGGACAGGAAGGTGTGGTGATCCGTGATCGCCTATGTCCTGAAGGGATACAGCACATAAAGAAGAAGACACGGCAAAAAATCTTTGTAAGTTCTATATGTATTTATCAGTGGATAAACTCTTCACAACATAAGATACACAGATGACACGGTGTTGATGATAAGCACAGAAAGGAAACTGCAAGGACTTCTATACCAGGTTAGAGCGGAAAGTGAGAATTATGGACAAACTATAAAGCCGAATGTATGGCCATTAGCAAGAAAGACAAGCCAAGATGCCAGCTACAAATTCGAGATGTCTAAATAAAATAAGTCCAAAAATATCTAGGAAGTGTTTTAACAATCAAAGAAAACAAATGTGACACCCAAATCCGAATAGCAACAGATGCCTTTCAACAGATAAACAAAGTATTAAGAAACAAAAAATGTCGTTAAATGCAAAGACAAAATGATGAACGGCTATGTAATATCAACCATCCTATATGACAGTGAATGCTGGACAATTTCCTCACAGACAAATAAGAGATCTGAAGCAATAGAAATTCGGTTCTACAGGAGGATACTGAGAATACCATAGACTAAACATGTGAGTAACGAAGAAACTTTAAGGAAATTGAAACAAAAATGGAGACTTATACATAGAATCGGTAAGTGACAGTTGAAATTTATGGGACACGTAATGAGAAAAAAGGGCTTGGAAAATTTGTTGCTTACAGGGTGTACTGAAGACAAGAGAGAAACAGCGAGTAACCTACCTAACGAGCTTGCGTAAATGGATGATAGAACAGGAAGTTGGGGTAGCATTAAAAAGATAAATATTGCTCGACGCTACTGGAATAGAGAATCGGGTCAATCCAATAAGCGACACAGAGTTGGTTGTGTGTGTGGTGCAGTAAGCACCAGGAGTTATGTCCTCTTTCACAATTGGCTGTTGAGAGGAGACATTCTATTTACAATAGGTGGCGATGACTACTTGCATATGAACGATACTGGGCAGGTATTAGCCAATACTTAGCCTGGGTCTGGGACTGGGAGAACTATATAACATCAGTTTTTCTCAGCCGGAAACGAGTGCTCTCGACCTGCGGAAAACCAAACCAAACCAAGCCAGACGAACACAGCTGCAAAGGATAGCAGTGTGTGGAGAGTCATGATCGCTTACATCTTGAAGGAATATAGCACATAAAAGCAGTTCTTTTTTTCATCGATGTTTATGTTCTTGCGAATTGCTGCTGATTTTTATTTGCCGTGTCCCTTCAGGACGTAAGCAATCATGGCTCTCCACAATTTCCTGTCCTTCATAGCGCTTAATAAATGTTGTATTTTTGTTATTTCTCCTAAACCTTGTTCCGCCATCCAAGCTCGCTTAGTATATTACGCGTTGATTTTCCCAGTCTCACTTAACTTCAATCTGCTCTGTGAGTATCAGATTTACCAAGCCCTTTTCCTCATTATATGCCCTAGAAATTTTAACTGTCTCTTTCTGGTGTTAAGTACAAGTGTCCTTTTTGTTTCTATTTCTCTAAAAATCGTTGTTGTTCACATGTTCGGTCTACGGTATTCTCAGTATCCTTCTGTAGAACCACATTTGCTTAAAGTTTGTTTTTCATCTTTGAGGATATTGTCCAGCATTCACTGCCATATAGGAGAAATGATATTATGTAGAAGTCCAGTACTCGTTCCTTTGTTTCTAACGAAGTTTTTTCTGTTTCTTAATACTCTGCTTAGCGTTTGGAATCGATCTTTGGCTAATCCCAATGCGCCTTTGGATTTCAGTGTCGCACTTTCCGTCCTCTGTTAGAACATTTCCAAGATATTTAAATTGTTGTACTTACTTGATTTTCATATCTCCAATTTGTATTTTGGGCTCATCCTTTTGCTGACTACCATGCATTCTGAATCCTTGAAGTTGGTGCGAGTTGTTAAAATAATAAAATAGAACGACTTTTTAATTGCTTGGAAGTAACAATTGACAAACAATATTTTTAGATCGACTGAAGTTTGTCAGCAATTGATAAAACTATCAGGAATTCATGCATCTTAATTATTTTAAGTATTTATTAACTTAGACAAAGGCCTTTACATCCACTATTACACACACACACACACACACACACACACACACACACACACACACACACACACATATATATATATATATATATATATATATATATATATATATATATATGTAGATACATACATACATATAATCAATTAATGGATTTGGGTTACATTCACATAATTTCACAGTTTTAAAATAACACAGGTTCTCTACCCAATCATGTTTACCCACTAAATATAAAAGTGTATAGTAATAATATATTAGGACCTAGAATAAGTTCTTGCTGATTTTTCATGAAAAGTAATGTTTTATTTACAAAAATTAGTAATGTCACTGAATGTATTGTCCATTGCTAGCCAATACCTTTTTCCCTATTTCTGGCAGCATTTGAATTCCACGTCAGAAAAACGACATGTTTTTTAGGCTAACTACGAGTCGACCAATTTTTTTTGCATCTTCATAAGAATGAAAGTGCTACTCAGCCAGGCCATGTGCCATCGATCGGAACAAGTGATAATCAGACGGGACAATGTCTGGTGAATATGGTGTGGCATAGGACGTCCCATTTAAGCGTTTCCAAGTAGGTTTTCACCCGCTTTGCAACATGTGGCCTCGCGTTGTCATGTTGCAAAATCACTTTGCCGTGTGTCTGCTTGTATAGCGACCTTTTTTTTTCAATGCTCGACTCAAATGCATCAACTGAAGTCGATAGCGATCTTCCTTGATGGTTTCAGTCGGTTTGAGTAGCTCTTAATAAACTACACCCAGCTGATCCCACCAAATACAGAGTAGAAGCTTCGAACCATGGATATTCGGCTTTGCTGCCGACGTTGATGCATGGCCGGGCTTACCTCACGATCTTCTTCGCTTAGGGTTATTGTAGTGTATCCACTTTTCATCGCCAGTCACGATACTATGCAAAAAAACTATCCTTTTTTGCCGTTGAAGTGATACGTGATACGACGCCGTTCGAAGTCCCTCGGCTTCAACTCATACGGCACTCAATATCTTTGCTTCTAAATCATTCCTAATGCTTTCAAACCTTTTGAAACTGTTGTCTGATCAATCCTACTGATTCTACAAGTTCAGCTTTCGCCTGACATGAGTCTTCATGAAGTAATGCCCCCAATTCTTCGTCTTTAATTTTTTTCGGTGCGCCAGAGCGTTCTTTATCTTCAACATGAAAAATCATTATTTTTGAAGCGTCTAAACCAATCTCTGCATCTTGTTTCCGACAAAGCATCTCAACAAGATTTCTGTGTGCCTCAGCTGCAGATTTCTTTTGAATAAAGTAGTGCAGTAAAATTCCCTGCAAATACACTTTCTTTGGCACGAAATCTGACATGTTTAACGCTATTACACTTTGGCGAAATGACATAAAATGAATTTCAAGCTTGCTTACAATACTTCCTTATAGATGCGTCATCGCCTGAAACTACACACACGCAGTTCTGGTCATAATATATATATATATATATATATATATATATATATATATATATATATATATATATATATATATATATATATATATATATATATATAATTTAATTTAAAGAAAAAACAGACCACTTTAAGGTCCATTGTTATAATTTATTTCACCAGAGATTTTATTTTTCTCTGGATCTTCAGAATTCACTTTCAAGGGTGAAAAAAAATGAGCGATTAAATAAGTCAATGTCTGATCCTTACCCGCCTCCTCCTCAATACTAAGTATTGTAATAAAATAAAAATAAGTTCTAAAACTCTCCCTTCCCTCTCTAATTTCGACCATGCTATCCCACTATTCCTCACCACCCTCTATGTCACTTTATATAAGCTTAATACTGCCCTTCAGAGGTGTAAATTTTAAATTAATTTGAAAGTGAAGTCTGAAGATGCAGAGAAAAATAAAATCTCTGATGAAATAAATTATAACAACGGAACCTTAAAGTGGTCTGTTTTTTCTTTAAATTAATTTATTCGCTCTGACTTAACATTGAGCTCTCCGGATTTCATCCTCCTTGGGATTATCCATGTGGATTACCGAAATTTTTAAATATATATATATATATATTAAATACATATATATATATATATATATATATATATATATATATATGTACACACATACACAAAAATACAAAACGTTGGAGTGACCAAAAGACAAACAGCCAAAAAACAAAAAAGGGGTGGAATACTAATAACAAAGAAAAATCTTACACGAGAAAAAAAAGAAGCTCGATAGGCAAGCACCGACCTAAGCAGTAAAAAACAGTGTTCAATTTCTAGACTATGCAGACAGAGCAATATATATATGTAGATATAGTCAACCACAGACAGACTGTTTTGCTGTATCACAGCTCTTCAGTGTAGCTACAATCTCACTCCCCCACAACGCACAATAGTAACAATAAACCTGCCTAGCACTTTTACACGGATCAAATTTTTTAATATAAGTTAATTTTCATAAAAAGTTTCACACATCGAGCAATCAGACAAATCTGGTTTTTGCTAATAATACGATCTCCACTGGAAAATACCCCATCTACAAAAACATCTGTCGGTTAGTAATTCGTATTTCTCTGTTTGTTCCTCGGACCGTTCATGAAAGACACAGGCATGTCCGAAAATTCCGAACATAAAACCTTTCTTTCCGTGCTTTATTTTTTCTCATAGGGGTAATATTTATTAAATGTTTAACGTACTAATTATATTGGTACCCTTTCGTTTGACCTTGTTTTATTAACCAACCTATCTTTATATATATATATTGCTTAAAATGTCTTATGTGTATAAAGAAAGTATTCTTGCTGTCTAAATATACTGTACATACACACACACATATATATATATATGTGTGGTACCTCGAGGCAATGTAATGGTTAGCAAGCTTGTGTCGCTAGAACAATTACTACTGAGTAGTGAGTTCGATCCTCACTGGGGGCCCCCTACTTTCTGCCTTGTGCCACATTTAAGCTAAGCTTGGAAAATCACTATATATATGTGAGTGTGTGTGCGCGTGTGTTTGTGCGTGTGTGATAAGTCGATATGTCCCTAACCTTATGAGGAAAAACATTTATTTTAAACATACTTTGCCTTGTACAGGGTGAACCTTACTGTAAAATAAATACTTGGGACCCAAGGTTAATGTCTAGTGTGGCGACATATATTCCATTAACCTTGAGTCCGCTAACAGAATTTAGAACAAAACTTTTGACTTTCAACAATGCAAAGAATGAATGAGAAAGCAAACTTGTTTATATGGTAACAATCAAAAAACATGTACACAACTGAGTATTACAAAAATGTATAAAACGCTTCTGGAGAAAATGTTTAGAGTCCATAGTTTTAAGTTGTTTTTTTTTTGTGTCGTTTAAAAGGTCTCTGTAAATATATATGTGTGTGAAAGAAAGAATATATATAAAAAAGCGGAGATTTGTTCATGAACACTCGTTCAGAAGACGAGAAGACAGTCAATTAGCAGCTGGAGTCTCCGCTTCTGTCTCTTACAGTTACTAAGTTGCGATCAGCCGTATTTCTTTGAAGTTGCCGTGACACCAGGCCTGTTCTTATGACGCGGGTGAATTTTTAATTTCTTTTTTTTAATCGAGTCCACCCCCAAGCAAGGCAGTAAAGCTACCGAGACGTAAGGGGTCACCGGGTGTGGAAGAGTTAGAAAAAGGAGCATTGCTAAGGAGCGCGAACAGAGGAAGAGTAGCCAGAAGCACGGCGGATAGCGATTGACATTGCATTTAATTTTTTGCAGATTAAAGTTGGCTGCAAAGCGTAGAGCCGAAATGGAGTTCCACAAGCGAGAAGTGCGAGAAAAGAGACTGCTCGCATAGGGCTTACGGCTACATCTAGCCAGCTCAACTGTAAATTGATGAGACCTCGACGCTAGTTTAATACTGCGCTTAAATTTGAAGAGTCCGGGCACCATAGCGAAGAGCTCATCCGAACAATTACCATGAACGTATTCATAGAAAAAGCAAAAGGAGGCGACCTTACGGCGGGTGGGAAAGTGACAGAAGCTGAGACACTAGGACGACCAATAATATTGCTGATTCTTCTTTGAATTTTATCAAGGAGATCTATATAGATAATAAGAGTACCGGACCATAAGTATCAGCAGTATTCTAAGCATAGGCGGATGATAGCCTTATACATATGTAAGATAGATTCTGGAGAGAAAAAAAAAGTTCTAGCACAACACAGTGAACCAACTACAAAATTATTCCCGCTTTCTTTTTATTTGTTTTCGAGTTAACCAGTGATCACCGAACAATTACTACTGAGCCGTATTTCTTTGAAGTTGCCGTCTCATCCGAACAAAACTTACGGCTTACGACATTCAGGCCGGTTTCGTCTAACCTTTGGATCAAATTCAGGAGTTCTTTTCTCATCATAAATAGGTCGAGTGTGTTTTTAAAAACTAAATAAAATCATTTGATTAGTTAATTTAATCTCTAAAAAAAAAAAACACGTGATATGTTCATTACTATGCTCGCTGTAATCAAACTGGTTCAACCGGAACCGATTTTGTTTTCCCTATGTGAACCATGCGCAATCGCCATATTGATTTGTTAAGCTATCTGGTCGGCTTCTTATTGTTTTTCATGTCGCCTGCTATTGATCATTTGTATTGATGTATGTGCACGTGTATAGCACGCACAAAATAAAGAGACACATTCACTCACTGACTATTGGCTGAAAGGAGTTCTGCGGATAACTAATAAAAAAATTAAGCGGTGCAAAAATTAATTTCTCGAAATTTCATAAAATTAAATAAGTGAGTGGGTTAACAGATGTAAAAAAATGTTTTTACCAGGATTTTCTAAGAAAGAGACACTTCTAAAATAATTTCTTTCATTTGTTAATAAGCCCTGAAAGTTTCATTAAAATCTGACAATTATTCGATTTTTGCAAGAATTTCCAAATATATGTTTTCCACCGTAAAATGAGGCTAGAATTTCCTATACTAATCTTTATCTCCCCACCCGCTGATGCAAGGAAAACGAAATTTTTAACAAAAAATTCTGTGAAAGTTCTAAAAAGGATAAAAAATATAATTTAATAATCAAGAAATCCTTTTGTCTTTTCTGTTAATCATAAAATAAAGACTTTAACGATAAAACTTTTATTTTAAATTCGAAAAAAATGAGCATACATGATGAAAAAAATGGCTCACATTTTTTTCATCATGTATGCTCATTTTTTTCGAATTTATGGAAGTACCTGTAATAAAATAGGTCGAGCGTGATTTAAACATTTTTCCCTTACTAGATTTAAAAACTTCCATATTGTTAAGGCATTTGATTTCCAAGCAGATTGAACCGGGTTCAATTTCATTGATAGTGCCATAAATTTTATCTCTTCGTTCATTTAGTTGTAGAAATTTTATTTTCTACTTTTCGTGTGGTAAATCGTAAAAGTCAGACGTTAATTTATTTACATAAAAGCTGTAAAAGTTTCTTAAACGCTGGAACAGCACTGATCGCTGTGTGGTTATATATATATATATATATATATATATATATATATATATATATATATATATATATATATATATATATATATATATAATGAGGGAGATGGGAGAGTGAAAGAAAGAGATCCAGACATTCCTGACGTAATGACTGTTTAACGACCGTGGACTTTAAACCAGCTACAAAATCTCATAAAATAAAACAGATTCCAACCGGTCGGTATCGTATATATATGGACATTTGTTTTTCTTCAACGCCCATATAGCCACAGTTTATGCTGCAGCTATGTTAAGCGGACCTTAGTTAAAGTTTCTGGGAGGAAGGGTATAATTTGGCGCGATCAGTAGTTAAACAAGGCGAGTGACTTGTGATTTCATGCTAAGAAGAAACATCGACGGATTCTAAACAGTTTCGTCTCACTTTTGGATCAACCCGTCGTATGGTTTCCAGAAACTTCTCAACGCTGGGAATCGTTTCCACGGGTTGATATTATCGAGAAGTTACTCCCTGGAAAAATCGACGAAAATCAATCACCCAGAACTAAATCACATATTCGGAATGCTAACTGGGTCTCATAGTCTGAACGCCAAACAGGTTTCATAATCGGAACACAAACTGGGTCTCATAGCCGGAACGCTAATCACCCAGGTACACGCCCAATATTACATTTCGTTATAGACATTTATTCATACTGGATATCATCGTGAGATCAGCGTAAAAATTACTCGATTATCGACACTTCGGTTCTAAAAATCACATGATGCAAAAGCCACCATACAGATCAACCTGTTTTCTCTTTCTCTCCCAATCTATATCCACCCCACACACAAATATATATTTTGTGTGTGTGTGTGTGTGTGTGTGTGTGTGTGTGTGTGTGTGTGTGTGTGTGTACTTGTGGTAGTTGGTTTAACTGCTAATTCCGTTTAACACACTCCAGAAACGCCGTAAGAATTCTCTTGAGAACAAATATTTGAATTTCGACCTTTATTAAAACTTCCTTGTGGCCGTGCAGCACTGCACGCATTGCCCGCTCTACCGACAACAGTAAAAAAAAAAAAAAGGTTGAAAGCCTTGAACGTTATTCCTTTGTATACGTGTGAATACACATTCGTTTATATATAACTACATAGGAAAGTATGCTAAAAATCTCTCGGGGCGATTCATTTGCCCAATTCTAGCCAAATAGACAAACAGATTTGTAAGTAATATATACCAAGTGTAACAGTAAAATTGTTCAAATCGTGTAACAGCAAAATTGTCCATTTGTTAGATTAAGCTTTGTACCGTTGTATCTTAGAAATGATTAAAGACTTCTTACATCTTACATGGCCTCCAGACGACTTCGGATTCTCCTGCATCTCTTCTGGACGATTTCCTTGTTTAAGTTGGTGAATGCTACCATAATCCTTGTCTTTAGTTCATTTTTGGTGTTGCAAGGAGTTCTGTTGGTCTTTCGCTCAACTGCGCCCCACACATAATAATCAATCGGGTTTCAGTCTGTGGAGTCCGGTGGCCAGATATAAGACGGGATGTGGTCACAAAAAATTGTCTGACAGCCATAAAAGGGTTCTCTTGCTTGTGTGACATGGCGCAGTCCTGTTGCCAGACATAGGGTCTTCCAGTCTTTTGACCCAGGGCAGCACTATCTCCTGAAGGCATTTGATGATTTGAGTCTGAGGCCCTCACCAACAAATTCAGGAGTTCTTTTCTCATCAGAACGATCAGAATGAGTTTTCTGGGCTACCGTGTCTTTGTAATCACTATTAGATTCACCCAACTCTTTACGAATCCTCTGCACTGTCCCCATGTAGACACACAAATACTCTGAAATGTTCGCACTGAAGCTTCCGATACGAATGCCAAGCAGAGCAGTATGCAGTTTCCAAATTTCTGGCGGAGTGAATTGCGTCATGGTGCTCTTTTTCACACAGAAAATACCCAATGGATCCTACTGTACTGTGCAGTTGACAAAATTAAAACAAGCAACGCGCATGCGTGAAATTAAAAAAAAATAAAAATAAAATGGCGACAATTTACCCATCGCACCATATATATATATATATATATATATATATATATATATATATATATATATATATATATATATATATATATATATGTATATATATATATAGACACTGTGCATTTAAGATACATCGATATAGAGGACGTCAACAAATTTAGCAAGAAATATATTGAAAAAATTAACTTTCGGCCCTTTCCTGGACTCCATTGACTGAAACTTGCCTAACGATTAATGAGTCACATCAGCTGTCTTACACTGTGTATTGCCCTTTGCATTTACTTTAGCACTGAAGTGCTTAGGAAAAACTTGAATCCATCTCTTCTCCCTCAGCTATGGATTAAATAGCAGAGTATAGTGTGCTCTCTAACCTTGAGGGTCACACAGTATAGGGGGAAAACAACTCTGAATGCAATGGGAACCGCAGCACTATTGTTCCTCTGAATTCATAATAATTCATACATAATGAAGAAACGGAATCTGAGGTAAGCGTTGATCACCTAAATTGTGTATTGACATGGATTTAGAAAGGAAAAGGTTGTCTGGACAATAGTTATGGGAGTGTGGTTTATCTAAGTATTCACACAATCGTACTTCTTCTCCATCAATTATGGTTGAATGCCATAAATAAGGAAGTTTTATCAAGACAAGTGACATTGAAACAGGGTTCAGACATGTTTTTGTGCTTGTCCTCAAGGCTGATATGAAAATAGGGCATATCAACATAAATTCTAATTCGGTTCGCCGATAACACTTTGTGCGCAGATTAACGAATATGTAAGAAATGAATATGTAAGAAATGATAATGCTAACATGTTCTGGCGAAAAGAGGATTAATACTATATTCATTATGTTCATTAAAAGGACAAATAGATAGATAGATAGATAGATAGATAGATAGATAGATAGATAGATAGATAGATAGATAGATAGATAGATAGATATGAAGAGACTAAAATTTTCTATTGAAAATTTCTCGGACATTTAGGCCGGTAAATGTTATTTAATACTGTTTATTATAAAACAGAGCATTTGCTTAAATACTTGTATCTATATAAAAAAAGAACGTTAAACATATCATAAATGTCTTTAAATATATATATATATATATATATATATACATATATATATATATATATATATATATATATATATATATATATATATATATATATATATATAATATAAAAGTGAACATAGAAGTCAACACTTAGAGGCGACAGTCTGTTTCATGCTAGTGAAATCGTCAGGCAGCCTGACGATTGCACTAGCATGAAACAGACTGTCGCCTCTAAGTATTGACTTCTATCTTCACTTTTATATTTACAGACGCTCTATCTCTGATATTGAGCACTTTATCCCATAAATATAGCACACTTTAAGACTATATTTCTTTATATATATATATATATATATGTATGTATATATATATATCTTAGTCTCTTCATATCTATCTATCTATATATATATATATATATATCTATATATATCTATCCTTTTAATGAACATAATGAATATAGTATTAATCCTCTTTTCGCCAGAACATGTTAGCATTATCATTTCTTACATATTCATTATATATATATATATATATATATATATATATATATATATATATATATTAAAAGACTAGATATATAGTTATGAAGTGACAGATAGATAGATAGATAGATAGATAGATAGACTGATTTAAATGTGCAGGAAGCGATTCCTGTTTCATAGGTGAAAAACCGGACACTTACGAATAATAATCACAAAACATACAAGGAAAGACAAAAAAATGACATATTCTCAATCATTTATAGTCTAATGAAGTCTGGAGAAATATAGGATTCGCGGGTAATTTTAAAGTAATTAACAGAATTTCCACTTGAAATAAACTCAAGCAAAAGGAAATCATGAATATAACAAAAGTCGACGTTGAATCGACGATTCAAACATAGTAACTCAAAATGTCAAGTTCGAAATTAATGTCAATTTCGTGGAAAAGAGCGCACACTTTTACTTTTCCTTTTTCATCTTGCAGATATTGTGTTGTCTCTTTTATTATTAAGTTTACTGTCGTTATTTGTCGGTGTCTGTTTATGAAACTAAGGTTAAAGAAGACTGGACAGAGAAAGCGGTCATTCAAAAGCATTAAATGCATATAAACAATCTAAGATAGAAAAAATACGTCCTGATTTTAGCTGTCTGCGTGTTACATAATGAAAAGAAAATGTTATTAGCAAATATTCGTGCGTGATTTTCCATTGTTTTCTTCAGTCTTTAGTTTTCAAAAAAGAAACGTTGGTATATATATATATATATATATATATATATATATATATATATATATATATATATATATATATGGTTAATAGAAATATAAAATTTGGATACTTGTCGGTTATTTACCGGCATTTTAAAAAAATTTTCACAAATACAGATGTGTAAAAATATATTATCCCAAAGATTCATTTAGCAGTATGAAGAAAAATAATGAATCAAAAGAAAATTAAATACAACATCTAACTTTACAAATGGTCACCAATACGTAAATTAAATGTTGGAGACAGATAACCTACAAGAAACGCAATTTAAAAAATGGCCACAGATAACCCACAAGTACCAAAATTTGTCATTTAGCTGATTGATGTTATATTCAGCACCCCAGCTCCAGAGTTTCGTAAACGAATCTTTTTATAATCGTTCGGGAGGTATCAACAATTGTCTGCGGTCTTTTATCATTTTCGTTATTTTTAAATTAAGTTAAAAAAAATAATTTCTGCTCTTTTTATTGATCTTATGTTGATTTTTTATTCTTTTATATTATGTGCGTGTCTGCGCGCGTGTGTGTGTGTGTGTGTGTGTGTGTGTGTGTTCGTGTACGCCTGTACGTGTATGTATGTACATGCATACATAAGAAAACACAAAAGAAAAACTTTTCTATACTAGCGTGTTTCGTTTCTTGAGGAATTTTATCATTGTAAATATTGATATTTTATTTTAAAACTTGTATCTATAACAGAAGTAATTTGGAAGAAAATATCGTTGTTTTCAGTTTGAATTTGAGAACGCTATAAAATATAAGCTTGTTGTGTTGGGAAAAGTAAACTATGGAGGACTTTAAGTGATGTAACCTATTGCCTAATAAACGAAAATAAGTAAATGTTGCTGAATTTTTATTTATTTTATGTAATTATTATTTATTTCATGGGTTTTATTTATTTTTTAATTATTTATGTATTAATTTATTTTAAATATTTAAAGGTCTTGAGTTCAGTGTTTTCTTTTAATTTAAAACAAATTATAGTCATGTAGCGATTTTCCAAGCGTAGCTTAGATGTGGCTATAAGGCCGAAAGAATGGGGCACCCAGTGTGGACCGAACTCACTACTCATTCGTATTTGTGCTAGCTAGACAAGCTTTCTAGCCATTACACCGCTTCGGGGTTCCCCAAATTATAGTCATGTATGTTGCATAGACCGCAGATATTCTAAATCATTTCTGGTAAGCTCTTGGCGTAAGATCGACAGACCGCGGCAATTTTGTGGTCATCCTCCTTGTCCCTTCAGTTCCCACCTGTAGACGCTGATGCTTGCCGAGTAATTGTTATTCTGAAGGGTACATTTGCTGCTGATCATTTCTTGTTGGTATATGTTTAGGTCACCACTTGTGATTTTTGCCTAGTGATGCAGACATCAAACGATCCCTTCCTTCACACTGTATGGATGGTGGGAATTGAAATTGAGCTATTGTCCTGCGAAGGTTGCTTATTTATATACAGGTGTTGAATCCATTCTCTGTGCGAATTATCAGTACAGAAAGGCTAGTTGATTATTGTTTTCTTCTTCCATTGTGAAAGGGATAAAAGAAGAACACTTGGTAGAGGATGATGATATTTTTGTTCAAGATTATTCTTATTCCAACTATAACTGTGTTTGAACAGCACAAAGGCATTAAGATTTTGAATTGTAACATGCTGATAATTTATAATCTACAATCTTGGGTGAGTATATCATTTTCATATTAAAAAAAAACGGCCCCTGAATAGTGTTATTTATCATTTAAACAACTGTCGGGAGATGTTTTGTGGGAGTCTCCCCTAGTTTAACACAAAACTGAATGCATAGATACTACCGTAGCAGTGGCGTAGCTAGAGTAAACGTCACCCGGGGCGGTCCGCCCCCTCGCCCCCCTTAGCTACGCCACTATACCGTAGTGTCCATTTCCGTGACTTCGAGATGCTGCTTTCAATAAGACGCAACAAAACCGTTACAATTTTCGAAAAGTGGATATTATCAATATGAGATTATGTAAAACAAAACTATCCAGGCTTGAAGAGCAGTTTGATGTGATGTTATGGTTAGTAGGCTTTTCTCATTCGATCAGTTAAGAGTAAGTTCGATCCACAGTGATTGCTTCTTAACCTCGGCTTTGTGCCACATCTAGGCTGAGCTAGTAAATCCCTAAGCAGGTTTGAATGAGGCTTGAGAAATTTTGATGTCTTGTCCTATGTACGAATAAAAACTCCCACTTTAAATTTGGCCACATTCCGTCAGAGTGGACATACGAATAAATGTCTACTTCCGTCAAATTTCAATCGGTTTGCACATTTGGATAATCAAGAAATGGCTTATAGCGAACATGTGCTGCTTCCATCATTTTACATTGAAATGATGGAATGTCTGTACCACTTCAGTAAGAACCTGACTCCTGTTATCCTCTACCTTTACAAGAGCCAGACCCAAGCCTAAAATGGAGCACTGCTGACATATTTGGGCAGGAACTGCACAATCCTCACTTTCCAGACTAAAATAGAATCTAAAAGCGTCAAGTTCAAATTCCAGTCGAATCCATTACATTCACTTACTTACACTCACTTGGGAAACGTATGAATCATCTTCTTCTCCCCCACCCCAGCTATGGGTAAATAGCATGACAGACCGGTTTCTATAGACATGGATGGCAACTGGTCTACCGCAGAAAGAAATGGCAACCTACTGCGGAAAAAATCTGCCTCGTCAGTCATGTATCTTCCGATACATGATCGACTAAGCATGTATCACGCACGGCACATAACTGACTGACCTTGGGAAAGGTATGAATCCTCCTCTTCTCCCCCCAGCTATGGGTAAATAGCAGGACAGACCGGGTTCTAAAGCCTTGGATGGCAACTGGTCTACAACCCAGCCTACAACCCCTTTCTCGCAGACGAAACGTCGCTACCCTCTCACTGCTCTGTCGCTATTTTCATGGATATGGCTTAGAGGAACTACATTCCTTAATTCCACCAGTTTTTACCTTGACGTCTAAAACCCGCCAAACTACACAGATTCTAGCGAACCACTTCTCAATCCCTTCGTATTCCATTGGTGAGAAGTGAGTTCTTCCCGCGAACTACTTCTCTGTGCAAACGACACCCAAGAGGATGTTTTCTCGATCACTACAATCTTAACTTATTCAAGTCCAGGGTTAACCGTTATTTTCTCCATGTATCTGCATAAACTGTGCCTCTTACTCTGTAAACCTCTACTTTGAGTGGCTCGCGAGCCTTCTAAGAAAGAAACGGTCTCATAAATTCGCAATTTCGACATAAAACATTAGGAAAAGATGAACAACCGCAAATGTGTGTCAAATACTAGCAATGAAAGAAAGAACGAGGAAAGAAATATGGAAAGAGAATTAAGAAAAGATAAAAGAATGAAATGAGGCAAATATTTCTCCGGTCAGAAACCGAATACGCCTAAAATATCCTTGGTGCTGACCCAAGAATAAATTCGCATGAAATCAGTATAGAAATATTTCTAATAATTGAAACAAAATCAGTTTGAAGTCTATCTCGTTATAAACAAAGTTTTACGCATAAAACCACAATCGTGCGACGAACCAATACATATCTATGGAAAACAAAACAAAGTGGTTGGATTTAAAGGCGAGTCACATTTTTGACATTTTGCGGTGCAAATTTGGCCACAGTGAATTAATTTGGTTCGAGCATTCTGTAAATAAAAATTCTAAATTCCTGTCTTATTTCTTTAACTAATAATTCATCGAACTTAGATATGGTGCTATATCCAAGGCACAAAATGTCTTTCAGGAGACGATTCACAAAATTAACTCTTATCTGATTTGGTGGGAATAAGTCTTGGACCAAAAGAACCATTTCCCAGGCTTCCAAATGAGAAATACCATTTTTGTTTTTAAGTAGTTTTCCCACGAAACACAGAGTTCTTTTTCTTTCTTTCTTTCTTTCTTTCTTTCTTTCTTTCTTTCTTTCTTTCTTTCTTTCTTTCTTTTAACATCTTAATATTACTCAACCGTATTGAGTTACCGGTTACAGCAATGAGCTACAGACCACAAAGTCTGAAATTTCATTTTTTGAAATTATTTCACCCCATGTCAAAGCGATAAAACCACAGCTGTGTAAAGGGTTACTGAGAGAGAGAGAGAGAGAGAGAGAGAGAGAGAGAGAGAGAGAGAGAGAGAGAGAGAGAGAGAGGGGGATAATAAAAGAACACGGTTTAGAAAGATAGAATACGACGATTGACACTGCATTTAAATTTTTGAAGATTGTAGTTGACAGGAAAGCAGGAAGCAGGAAGAGAGAGAAAAGAAGCAATTAGCACAGAACATATGGTTACAACTAGCAATTTCAAAAGTGAAATTATGAGACCTAACTGCCAATGCGTTTAAATTGTTCAAGTCGAGGTAACAACGAGGAAAATGTATCAGAATAATTACCGTGAAAATATTTATAGAAGAGTGTTGTAACCTAGAAAAGATTACTGAATGAGGAATAACCAAAACAGAGGTTTCAAATGAAATGGTAATCTTTATAACATCAACCAAATACAATACTCGCCAGCAGCGGGAAGTAGGTAAACCACTGCCAGTGGTAGACTACTTAGACAGCATATTACCCCCACTTACAATAGTGTCCAACATATTTATGAGGATTGGGACATGCCCATTAGTGTTCATAGGTACAGTATATAATAAGAGGCAAAGAGAAATCACGTTATACTCATGGGAAAGGAAGGAAAATTGAAATGTCAGGCCAGTACTGATAACGTTGCAAATTTTTCTTTGGATTTTGCCAAGTCTCTCTAGACGTATTGTAGAACCACCAGACCAGATGTGACAGCAATATTCAATGCACTGACGAATGGTAAACTTATAATTATGCAAGATAGATTCTGGCGAGGAAAATTATCTAACATGATATAATGAACTTAATTTCCAGGCAGCAGTTGATTCAATAGAATCATTTAACTTCGTGTCATTGGATCACGTGAGACCAAGAAGATGCAGTGAGTTTTTATCCTGGAAATTAGCATAAACCCTACTGATGGAAAGCAAAAACAGTTCTTTAAGATAATAAATAGAAGGCAATTTCGTTTTAGATGCGTTAAAATTAAGAAGCAACTTCTTGCACCAGTTAACAACAGACCGTAGGTTATTTTTGAGATCAGCTGGCAATTTGGTTTCATCGAACTTATCAGACTTACTATTAAGACAACCACCGTTGTGTCATTTGCATAGACACTGAGTCTGGAACTGATAACATTAGGAAGGTCGTTGATGAAAATAAGGAACAGAGTAGATACGAAAATAAAGCCCTCAGGGACGCCCACATTAATACAAAATGACCATTCAATGTGATTGCCTGACGCGGTTTGATAAAAAAAAAGATTGAATCAAATGAAAACTACATAAAAATGTGTTGACAAAAAATGAAACAAAAACGAGGAAAACTTTAAATAATGAATTTATAAATAAAATAGAGTAAGAATCGTTTTTGACGATATATCAAGTATCAGGATTTATCCAAACGACAACCCGAATGGGTAAAATCTGCCTAGACGAGAACGTTTCGTTTACTTGGTCGTTTCAGACTTTAGTAGTGCCTATAGACAAAAACCGTGCATTCGCTTAGAGATAACTTCACATGCACGAATTGTGGTGATAAAAATGACTTCACATCGGCGAGGTTGATACGATGTCTAATATCTGAGTAGGAATGTGTCACTAGTATTCTATAGTAGAGGAATCAATCTGTATGTATCAGTTTAAAAGTGACCCATCTGTATTACAAATTAATTTATATATGTGATGATTTATGATATTTAGATTCACGGAAAACCTTTCAAATCTTTGTTTCCTCCATTTCAAGGGTTTCAAATTGAGATTTGAAGTGCCATTTCTTTTCAGTTTCATCTGATGCTGACTCCGTTCTTAGTTTGTTTACGAATAAATACTGTTCACAAACAAAAATTACATTTTCAGGACTTTTACTCTGGGGTTGATTTTTATCTTATTTTGTCAGCGACAGGCAGACAGAGAAATTTTAAGAAAAATAAAATTACACTATCCTCTCTACATTCCTGATAAACAAAATAAATATGATTGTTCATGCTATCTAAATTCATAAAAAAAAAATATTTGTTTACGACGTTCAAATTTCAGATCGCAATTTGAAGTGCCATTTTTTCGCGGTGTAATACTGTTACATCTGATGCTGGTTTCGTTCTCAATTTGCTTACGAAGAAAGTTTTTTTCCCAAATTACGTATTTGTTCTTTGTTTTCTGTTTTTTTTTAATTTTTAGCTCATCTTGACACTGATAGATAGAAACGTAGAAAGAGAAAGCAGAAGTTCCAGAAAAAGAAATTTACGCTATCCTCTCAGCATTCCTGATAAACAAGTGACATGTCTCTCACCTAAAATTTAAGGAGACATGACATAAGGAGAGGCACATATTTTTACCCAGATTTGACATTCACTAAAGGCACATTCATTGTCAATTACTCAATTGACTTGAAAAAGGGAAATAACCGAACATTCGTTTCACAAAACCTCTTACTCCAGAAACCCAGCAAATATCAGATTTCGAAAGGAAAGTTTTGTTGGAAGTGGGTGTTGGTTGGTCTCATCTCGTCTGGCCGGTGATCGCTGGTCGTTTTTGTTCAATCCTCTTCTTATCTTGGTCGATGTCACGAAATGTTCTTTGGGCTCAAAGACGAAAATCATCAACAAAGAGAACTTTTAACTTAACTATTATTTTATTAACCATGTCGACGGGCATATCTACTATCAAGTAGGGGTTACTACAGCCCCTATTAAGGAGCCGTTTCAAAACACGAAAATCTCATACGTCCATTTTCTTTGACGTGTAACAACCAACTCTCGAAAGACCCTTCCTCACAGGGGGGGGGGCACAAATGCAATCTAATACGTCTAATTAGCCTGACATCCGAACAGCAACTCCTCGTAAAACCTTAACCTATAACTCATTCCAACGTTCAAATCAGCCAATCAAAATTGACATCCCTATTTTGTCTACCATCTGACGTCAAAGGCCAACATCAGAAGGTCTGGGCCAAAATAAAAAATAAAAGTCTGAAACTATTATTTAACAGTTTTATTTTCGATCTACAGTTCAGTATTAAAGACAATAAAACTACTTATAATGAGAAAAGAGGGATTGGTGTAATGAAGAGGGAATTTGGTTTTACAGGAGGATGGTAAGAATATCATAGATGGAGCATGTGAACAATGGGGAAGATTTAAAGACAACAGAAATGAAAATGACACTTAAGATTAAGATTAGAACGAGATAGTTGAAATTTCTGGGATACATAGCTAGAAAATAGGGCTTGGAAAATTAGACACTCACAGGACGTATTGAAGATAAGAGGGTAAGAGGAAAACAGCGAGCAACTTATCTAACAAGCCTGTGTAAATGAATAGCAGAGCAGAGACTGGTAGTAATAGTAAGTGGACAAACAGTGATTAGATCTACAAAGGATAGGAAGTTGTGAAAAGCCGTGATCGCTTAGTTCTGAGAGACACGGATGATAAAAGAAGTTCTCGTCTAGGTTTTCCCGAGATTATCAGGTTGGCGCATTCTTGGGATAAGTCGATAGATTAAGGTCGTTCCTATTCAGATCAAACCAGGGTTGGCATTACAGCATTTATTTCTCTGTGGGCCTGGGACATAAGACATTTACCAGACTATCAGAGAAATACAACTTACTGCAACACATCCACGCACAGTAGCTGTCCATCTCAATCTTCGCTAGACAGACTATCATAATATTTGCATAGTTATTTTTTCCACATATATATTTCTTTAATTACGTTGGGTTGTTTGATTTTAAATGTCAACACTTGTTCAGTTATATAATGTCGAAAGCAGACTTTTATTTAAGTCTCTATGCAATTACTTCATTCGCGGATCCTCATTAAACTCAGACCTTGTGTCATATTTCTGCTGTGCTGTGAGAGCGCGGATAAATATGTACTTGATTCAGGCATAGGTAAATATTGGTTGTTTATATATGAGCCTATAAGCATTTACTGGTTTCGAGGATAGGTAAAATTTGGTTGTTTATATATGAGTATATAAGCCAGTGCTTCTCAAACTTTTTAAGCAACGGCAGACCTAGGAGCAGATGAAAATACCACGGCACATTTAGCAAATTTTTTAAAGGGTATACATTTAAATGTTATGAAATAAAAATATAGATTAAAAAACATGTAAACACAAATATGCATTTACTTTATTGTTTCTGTTCAAGTATTTGTGCAGCTGATTTAGTGTGAAACTTGTTCCTGGTGTTTTATTCGCAATTTCTTCAATGTTTGGTCGAATGTGCGATAAGCAGGCTCTTCTTCATTTCTTCTTCAGTCTTTCTGCGTAGTCTTTCTGGCTTCTTATTTTTTGGTATTATTTAAGGTTGAGAAGCCTAATTCACATAAATAAGTAGAAAATTGCAAAAGAACTGATAAAGACTTTTTAGCTAATGTGGGATATTCCTTTTGTATTGAAATCCAAAAATGTATTAATGGGTACCGTCGAATGTTTTATTTTGACTACTTGTTTACTAGAAATGGTGGCTAATTCTTCTTTTTCACATAGCTGAAGTCCAATATTAGTAGGAGCATGTATAAAGGGATTTTGAATCCAATCCTACTTGTTTTTGCTTAATGCCAGAAACTAATAATTGATGTTATATATAAGTCTATAACCATTTACTGGTTTCGGGGATAGGTAAGTATTGGTTGGTTATATATGTTTACAGCAATCTTGGAATTTAGGACAACTTCTTCCTATAAAAGATCTCTACATATATCCCACCTACTGTAATAACTCACCCACTCTTAGTATTCGATACAGTTGTACCCTCGTTAAATCTGCATTACTTGGTCGTTTCAGACTTTAGTGCCTATAGACAAAAACCGTGCATTCGCTTAGAGATAACTTCACATACACGAATTGTGCTGATAAAAATGACTTCACATCGGCGAGGTTGATTGATTGGTTGGTGGTTTTCTTTAGCGGCATATCAGCCTCTATGGGTTATTTAATGTCGAAATCTAAATATTTTGTGCGCAATTTTATGGCTTCACCTAAATATATGTTGGACACAATTACAAGGTTTTACTTAAATATATTTTGAAAGCAATTTCAAGGCTTCACCTAAAATATTTTGCGCGCAATTTTAGGGCATCACTTAAATATATTTTGTGTGCAATTGTAAGGCTTCAACTTAATATATTTTGAAAGCAATTTTAAGGCTTCAACTTAATATATTTTGAAAGCAATTTTAAGGCTTCAACTTAATATATTTTGAAAGCAATTTTATGCATTCAACTACAGATATTTTTACATAATTTTATACTTTCAAGTTAAACAACTTTTAGATATATAATTTTTAGATGATAAAATGTATTGTTGGCAAATTCTTTTTTAAAATGTATTGCTGCCAATTTCACTACAAAATGTATTATTGGTAATATTTTTTATAAAAATGTATTGCTGGTAATTTTACTATAAAAATGTATCTTTATACTTTTTAGTGTTGCCTTGATTGTAATTTTGCTATAAAGAATGTATTGCTGGTCATTTTGCTATAAAAATGTATTGTTGGTGATTCTACGTAAGCTCTGTGGCTACGGTATTACTGGACGAGTGTTTGATTTAATACAATCCTTTCTATCAAATCGTGAAATGAAGGTGTTTTTGAACGGGCTCACTTCCAGATTCTTTCCGACAGACGCGGGTCTCTCCCAAGACTCTATCTTGGGTCCTACGCTGTTTCTGATCTTCATCAATGATCTTCCTGGTGCCATCAGTTCCCAAGTAGATATTTATGCAGATGACACTATCATTTATTCCTGCCTCGATAGCAAATCCGTCTGAACTGACAAAGCAAACCGGGCTGCTGCTCTTGAAAAGGACCTCCAAACAGTTGTTAACAGGGACGGGAAATGGCTTGTAAATTTTAACGTCTCCCAAATAAAACTGCTCTCATTTAACAACCATAGGGAAATTTTTCTGTCTGCAGTCATTAGGGCAGATGCTAGAGTCCTGAACAGCAACACACTGCGCCTTCCTAGCCTTACGTTTTCAATTGCCTTGAACTGGAGCCACTACGTCGAATCAGTTGCTGCATCTACTGCAAGGAAAGTTTGGTCACTGTGTCGTGCCAACAAATCTTTCTCGTCAGAGTTCATTTTGAACATTTACAAATCTACCATTCGCCCGTGAATTGAATACTGCTGGCATATCTAGTCTGGTATTAGTGGCATTTCCGCTTTGGGGTGAAATTATATATATATATATATATATCGGTTTTGTAGTGCGTATTCAATTTATGTAACGTAAATCATTCAAACGATTGAATGATTTACGTTATATATATATATATATATATATATATATATATATATATATAAAAGTGAACATTGAAGTCAACACTCAGAGGCGATAGGCTCTTTCATGATGGACGCAATCGCGCGGCCTGACGATTGCGTCCATCCTGAAACAGCCTGTCGCCTCTGAGTGTTGACTTCAATGTTCACTTTTATATTTATATTTACATACCCTCTATCTCTGATATTGAGCACTTTATGGCATAAATATAGCACACCTTAAAACTATATTTCTTCATATATATATATATATATATATATATATATATATATATATATATATATATTGCATAAAAATGTATTGTTGGTCATTTTACTATAAAAATGTATTGTGAGTCATTTTACTATAAAATGTATTGTGAGTCATTTTACTATAAAAATGTATTGTGAGTCATTTTACTATAAAAATTTACTCGAAGACCCATTTTGTAAAGAAATGCATAAATAACTGATCAGATTTTAAAAAGCGAAAACCGCACTCACAAAGAAATGTTTAATCTAGGGATATAGATATACATGTATATAGTAAAGACAAAGGGGATAATCTTTTAAATCTTTTTTGTGTGAAGCGTTTCGTTCTTTAGGACTTCTTCGGACTGATGTGACATTTACGTAATGAGTCTGACTACAATTTCAATTTAAAAGGCTACTTTAATTAAAATAGAAAATAATTTACTAAAATGAATGTGTAAAGAAATTGCATTAATCGGTAGATCATCCACTGTAAATTCATGTCCAGGTTCTTACAAAATATCACCTTTCTTGGCAGATATCACAATACGGAATACTTAATAACAAAAGCGATAAAACTATAAACAAAAAGAAAATGAAACCAAATGAAATTGCCTAGACTTTACCCAAATACATATAAAAAAAATATTAAATTTCAAAGTTTGAATTTTCAACGTCTCCTCTCCTTCGTACGCATGTGTAATTACATCAATGTAAACATCACTTTAGACGGATGAAGTCATGATCTCAGAAAGAATTGCAACCCGTAATCCTATTAGCAACAGAAAGACAATGTCCGACCGTGATCGACGATGAGATGAGAGAGTTTCAACTTTAGGTTATTTATTGTTTTGATTTTGTAGATATTTTAAGCTTTCCTTTTCGCATTATTTAGAAATATAATAATTAGAAAACTGAAGAAGTTTTAAAGTATTTTCCATAATTTTTCAACCTGTCGTTATTGAGGGCTTTTAATTAGAAACCTATAATTATTATTTGTCGTGACATTATCATCAATCAGCACAGAAAATAAATGGTTTGGTTTGGTTTATTTTGTTTTACGGCATATCAACCTCAATGGGTTATTTAATGCCGACAACATTTTAAGGATAGATTCGTATGAATAGAATATGTATTCTTTGGTTTAGATTGATTTGGTTTATTTTGTTTTACGGCTTATCAACCTCGATGGGTTATTTAATGCCGACAACATTGTTAGGATAGATTCGTATGAATAGAATATGTATTCTTTGGTTTAGATTGGTTTGGTTTATTTTGTTTTACGGCATATCAACCTCAATGGTCAATGCCGACAATATTTTTAGGATAGATTCGTATGAATAGAATATGTATTCTTTGGTTTAGATTGATTTGGTTTATTTTGTTTTACGGCTTATCAACCTCAATGGGTTATTTAATGCCGACAACATTGTTAGGATAGATTCGTATGAATAGAATATGTATTCTTTGGTTTAGATTAGTTTAGTTTATTTTGTTTTACGGCTTATCAACCTCAGTGGGTTATTTAATGCCGACAACATTTTTAGGGTAGTTTGGTTTATTTTGTTTTACGGCATATCAACCTCAATGGATTATTTAATGCCAACAACATTTTTTATTGCTGATAATATTTTGTTTTGTCAAAAATAATTAACTATTTGCCCATAGTTAGGACCTTAACAGGTGCTACCACCCCGGGTCAGGGTGGACCTAGAAACACCAGCAATTAAGAGGTGGTTCCACGCTCCTCAAAACCTCCTGATCAGAGGCCTTGCTGCTGGACGTAGTTTATCGTCTTACCCAAGACGCGGATGTAGAAAATAATTGGTATCTTCATAGTACTGTTTGTCTTAGCAGAGCAGCCAGAAGAAAGCTACTTCTCTAACCATTCATCATTCATCCTAGATGGTTAGATGAATCTTTTTGTTAGCGGATTGTCAGTAGATATTTAGTTTTAGGGTTTAATATGAAGTTTAATATAAAGGTATAGTTTTTAGGTTTAATATACCAGGAAATGGCAATGTGTCGTTTACTTCTGTTTCATAAGTAAATTCATTATATGTTTGATACTATTTAGTTTATTTACAAGATCAAGTGATATTACGTTGAGCGAATATATCAATAAGGTATCACTGATATATCGTACTGATTTTAAACCAAACATCTACCGAAAATCTACTAACAAAATGATCTCATAAACTTCTACTCACATCACAGTAATAAAATAAAATCCAAAATAATTATAGGTTTCTTAAGAGCACTTAGATATCTATTATACATGCACAAAATTATTTTTTAGCGAAAAACCGGTATTCAACTGTGCATTCAGTCTAGCTTTCAAAAATAACACTTAAAAAAAAAATAAGGATAACCTAATATCAAGAAAATCGGACACTTACCTGCGTGCACAGAAAGACGCACACGTCAACTTTTTATCTCTGTGGTTTACCTTCTTACTAAACCAGTTACCAGTGTTCAGTCCCAGGATAAACGCTATAGTTTCGAATACTGATTTTCCAGTTACCCCCATTGATAGACTGGAATATCACAATCTTCTTTTCTATATTTCTCTCGTCGGCCCTTTTGTCGTCCTCAGCTAAACTTCATAAATAAATATAAAGATTTTTGTACAGGAAACAACATGTGCTTAGCTTTTTCCGCTTTTGATGACGCGCCAAATTCGTTTGTAATTTATTACCAAGAGAAAACTTCATGAATTCCTATAATTACACTCAAACCATTTGACTCCATTTTCCCGCAACATTCCACATCATAAAACACGTACTTCTTCGAGTTATTTCTCTTGTTCAGGGAATATAATTTTATATTTGAATGCATCTCAGACTGACTTTTTAAACATCGAGACAGACATTATGGGACTGATAATAGCCGTGCACAAAACGGTTTGAATTAAACTATCTCTATGTTGAGGTTATTTTTTTTTTGCTGTAATATATATATATATATATATAAAAGTGAACATAGAAGTCAGTACTTAGAGGCGACAGTCTGTTTCATGCTAGTGCAATCGTCAGGCAACTAGTGCACTAGTTGCCTGACGATTGCACTAGCATGAAACAGACTGTCGCCTCTAAGTGCTGACTTCTATGTTCACTTTTATATTTACACACGCTCTATCTCTGATATTGAGCACTTTATCCCATAAATATGGCACACTTTAAGACTATATTTCTTCATATATATATATATATATATATATATATATATATATATATATATATATGTGTATATATATATATTTAAAGACATTTTTACGTTTAACATTCTTTTTATAGATTCAAGTATTTAAGTAAATGCTCTGTTTACAATAAACAGTATTAAATAACATTTACCGGCCTGAATGTCCGAGAAATTTTCATAGAAAATATTCGTCCATCGACAGGATTCGAACCTGCATCCTATACGGAACCGTCATATAGCCTGACGTGCCTTACCGGTTCCGTATAGGATGCAAGTGGCAAAATCAGTATAAGTGTATATTCAGTATAAGTGGCAATTTGAAATTTAATCTGTAATACTAAAATTTAATCTGTTGTGCTATATCTTTTCTAAGTTTTAGTAACAAGTTTGGTATCAATTTATAAGTGCTGCTGCTTTGTTGAAAATGTCTTCGAAGAAAAACATTCCTGAAACAAAAAGGGATGAAATCATTGCATTGTTCAAAGAATGTTTATCCCAAGTCAAAATGGCAAGAAAAGTGAAATGCTCAAGAAATGGTGTACAAGCAAGCATTAAAACATATATCAAAACCAATTCTTTCAAAAATCGTGATGGTCAAGGCTGGAAAAGGTGTTCAAGGGAAGGCAGGCTGCTAAACATGGTATCACTAGGTGATAGGTAAAAAAAAACTATTCTAACGTGACTGCTGAATTTCGAGAGGCAAAAACAAGTGATATCGACTCGCACATTAAGAAGAAGGTTAGTAGAAGCTGGCCTCAAATGATGTAAAGCTAGAAAAAAACCCATTGTTGTCTGAGGTTAATAAGAGAGACTTTCTTTTGCAAAAGAGCATGAAAATTGGACGGCCGTGAATTGGGCCAAAGTTGTCTGGTCTGATGAAAGTAACTTTGAAGTAAGTTCCTTTATTAGCTGAAATTAATTTATTGAGCATAATTGATTTTATTACGCCTATTAATACTGTATTTTTATAGAAAATTATCCCTAAAATTTTTGTTTTTTATCAGATTTTGGGAACCCCTGGAGTTGTTGAAGTTTGTCGAAGAGTTGGAGACGCAAATGTTGCTCAATGTATTGCCCAACTGTAAAATTTGAAAGGGGGAGTGTAATACTTTGGGGCTGCATCTTGTCTTCTGGGACAGGAATGTTATTCACATGTGAGAGTAGAATGAATTCCAACACTTACACAAACATGTTAGGTCAATGTTATCAACCTTCATTAGAGAAGATTTTCAACAATAACATACCAGATGGAGTAATCTTCCATCAAGACAACGCACCATGCCATGCATCCAAAGTTTCGAAGGGTTGGTTTGAAATGAAAGAAGTGAGGGTAATGAAGCAGCCTCCTCAATCCCCTAAGCTGAATTCCATTGACCATCTGTGGTCATGCTTATGTACAAGACTGAGGGTGCACAAATATTCTTAAAAACGTGAATTAGAAGCAAAATTTCATGAAGAATGGCAGAAAATTGAGCCAACTACTTATGCTAAGCTGGTTTCCAATATGCAAAAGTACATAAAGGCAGTTATAAAAGTAAAATGAGCCCACACCAATATATTAAACATAGGTTAAATTTACTTTAGAAAGCTTTCTTTTTTTCTTTAAATGATAAAATAAGAGTTTCAATTATATTGTTAACATTTATACGCCTGCCCCATAAACAACAATAATCTCTCCCTTTATTATATATATATATATATATATATATATATATATATATATATATATATATATATATATATATATATATATATATATATATATATGTCTGTATATACCGTACTATAATGATAATGGAGCAACCGGTTTTATTTACTGGGTGGGTAAATAAACAAACAAATAAAAGTAAAAATATAAAATAAAATATTATATATATATTTATGACAGTAAAACTTGAGATGCAAATTCTCGAATGTATATCGTTATACTTTTGCACTAGAACGCTAAAAATGAAATCTTCGCTGTACGTAAAAGAACTTATTCAAAGGTCGCATTTTACTTGAAAGTAAAAACTGGAACAATAGAAAGTGAGCATAACAAAATACTTCTTTTTCATTGTTCTTGCATTCTGGTGGGGGTTAAGTTTGTAAATGCTCGTGTCATTTCACGCTAAGTAGGGTGAGAGTATAATCCTAAACTTGAAGATATCCAATTCCAACACCAGTATTCCTAACTTTATCTGATTTAGACTAATAAGAATTGCAGTGATGTTTATACAATGGAGATTTCACTTGCTTTCATGTCTTTTTGTTGACAGAAGTCGAACTAATTTTGCATAGAACCAATTCCATTCCTTTTACTTTTCTACATTTCAAAGATAATGTTTACACAAGAAAACCCTTACGACTGAATAGTAACCTGAATGCACCATACTTTCGCCCTTGTGCCACATCTAAGCATCGATTAGAACAATTGTTTCCAAACGGTGTGGCGCAGCTGATAGGTGCGGCGGAAGAGGATAGCTGGTGAGGCGGTAAGATTGAAAGACAGTCAAAGATTTAGAAACAGTTTCAAGAAATTCATATGGCAAAGATAAATATGATTTAAAAATTTAAAATATTATTATAGATTACTTGTAACTGCATACATGAGTCTCGCTATAAATAGTTATGAATTATTATTGACCGATTTATCATTGTGATATTTTTGCATTATATCAAGTATTAAGAATATAGTAACTGGAGTCTGAAAATTGGAGGAGAGCGTTATCAATGATAATGTTCAAACTTCGAATACGTGGTTATCTCCCTTTAATCCTTTCTCTGTTTTTTCTTTATTTTTACATGTACTTTTTATCACATAAAATTTGGTAAGGCGCGAGCAAATCTTAATTACGAAAATGTGATCCAGAGAAAAAAAAGCTTGGGAACCACTGGCCTGAAGAAGGTCATCTCGACGTGGTTTAATGGTTAGCAAGATAGACCAGTTATAACTGAATAGTGAGTTTGATTCTCACTGGGTGCCTCATACTTCTGTCCTGGTACCACATCTAAACTACGTTTAGAAAATCACCATAACAAGAAAACCCTCTTTTGTATGGTGTGTCCCTTCAGGACACGAGAGATCATGGATTTCCACGACGTTTTGTTGCTTTAAATAACTTTTGTACCTTGGCTGCATCTCTTCGTATTTGTGGCCCCCGTTCTCTCATCGATTTATTCCAACGCGCCAAGTACGCTACGAATTACGGCCATATTCTGCTGAATGTAAGAAAAATTCAAAGAGAAAAATAAAAATAAATACGTAAATAATTGTTTTTCATATAGTTAAAGTCTTACGGCCACATCACGTTGAAAAATCAGTTGACTTACGATCACCGAATTTAAGAAACGTCAAGCCTGGTCAGAACCGCTTGGGAATAGCAGGTGCCGTATATTTGGAAGTGCGGGTGGTGCAATGGATAACAACTTGGAATTAAAAATCGGAAAGCCGAATTCCAATTGCAGCCGAATTCGTTATACTCACTTACGCACAAATACCCTTTGGAAAGGTATAAACCCACTTCTTTATTCCTCATATATGGGTTAATTAGTAAGACTTGTATCAGTAAAACATTATTATCTCCAAAAAGATTCTTGCAATCTAAAAATATTTTCTGGCTTTAAATAACTTACTAAAGGTTGATAAGCCGTAAGAAACAAACCAAAAACCAAGTATTTTATTCGCTGTTTTCCTCTGCTTCTCTTGCCTTCAATATACCCCATGATTGTTAAATTTTAAAGCATTCCACATTGTGACCCAGGTATTTCAACTGTCTCTTTCGATGATGAAATTTGAATTAATTCTGATAGCATAAATAAATGCCATATTGTTTCTAAAGAATTAATATATAGGTCAGTTTATTATCTGCATTATAATTACACGATTTGTGCATGTTTGTTACCGTAACATGGTAAAACTTAGCACATTGCAGCGCAGGTTTTGTTAGCATAACACCATTAAAATTGAGAATAAGTCACGTCCCAATCAAATAGGCCACCAGTTTTCAAATAAATTTGAATTAAATATATATTGACGGAAAATGTCTATCCAAAGTGATAAGTCCAGGTCTTTTAAGATCAAATTCATTTTCTCTAGGGGTTTCTTAATAAGAGGAATAAGTCTTAGTGTTACATCACTGACGGTAGATTGACGGTGATAATTACCATTGGTAAATAATAATAATAATAATTAATTCAAATAATATAAGCTTTATATCAAATCATTGCAAAATTTCATGCCGGATTAGAAAATTAAAATCAATGAAAATCGGACACGATCTCGTGCAATGTTCAGATACTAAAGTTTTTGATTAATTTCTCTTACTAACTAATCAAGAGAAAAAGACCAAAATGCGTGTTGCAAACTGAAGATAACAACATTAACCAAGTGCAGACTTTAAATATTTGGGGAATGTTTTAACAAGGAATGGAAAATGCAACACCGAAATCTGAACCCGTAACCTACTAGCGAAAAAAGCGATCCAAAAGCTATGCAAAGTACTAAGAAACAGAAATAAATCGTTAGAAACAAAGAAAAGAGTGCTGGATTGCAATATTATATACATCCTCGGATATGGCAGCAAATGTTGGACAGTCTTCTCTCAGATGAGGAGAAATATAGTTCTACAGAAGGATACTGAGAATTCCATGAACGGAGCGAGTAAACAACGAGGATGAAAATGGCAGTGAAATGAACACTTATACTCAGATTCAGAAAGGGACAGCTGAGATTTCTTGGACATATGACGAGGAAAGAAGGCTTGGAAAACACCCCCTCACGTGGTATATTAAGGACAAGAGAGATCGGGGAAGGTAGCAAGTCACCTATCTGACGAGCTTGCGTGAGTTTATGCTGGAACAGGGAATTGGGAAACTTAGGATTAGGGAGAAAATCTGCATATTGACAAGCTCGTCAAGTATGTTATGTATTGTTTTCCTCTGTTCCTTTTTTCCTGTGAGTATCAGATTTCCCAAACCCTTCTTCCTCATTATGTGCTCTATAAATTTCAACTGTCTCTTCCTGATGTTAAGTATAAGGGTCCTTTTTATTTCTATTATCTCTAGAACTTTGTTGTTGCTCACATACTCGGTCGATGGCATTCTCGGCATCTTTTTGTTGAACCAATTTATTTATTCTTATATTCGTCATCAGGAATAGTAATCTACCGTAATATGAAAAAATGCTTATTTCTGACCGCAGTGCTTATTGTACAACATCACCATAAAAACCTACCGGGGATATCACAGGTTACATAAACAGTAAACATAAAAATCAACCAGTAATTTAGCAAAGAGAATATTTTCGACACCGTTTAGTGTTCCATCGGCGTTTATGAATCAAACAAAAAAATTAACACCAACGACAAAAAAAGACATAAAAATAAACATTTTTGTTTGTTTTTAATGCAATGGTGAATTCCACATGATGAAATGAAAACTGTAAGATGAAGATAAAAGCAAAATGTAAACATAAAAGCTTATTACTTTTATTTAATTTATTTTTTGTCGGGTGAGGAATCAATACGAAATGCCAACGCTGTCTTCATCTACGACAGAGTCTCTTGGATCTGTCATATCGAGGGTAACGGTGGTCATTCTCAGTACGTCGGCCTCTGAAGTCCAATTTGTCGAAATTGTCGATACTGGTACTGTGGCAGACGATTGTTGTTCCCCGTCATTATCTTCGTCCGTTGGAGATTCAACCACCTTGCAAACCACGGGTGAGGAAAGAGTCCTTCCACTCCCGGGTCTCGCGGACGATGGTAACGTCTCATTAATGTTCTGTTGGTTTGCCTTTACTTTTTCTTTCTCCAATTCCAGTCTTTCTCTCTCGATCGCTAGTCTTTCTTCTTCGATCGCTAACCGTCTCTCTTCGATTTTTAAACGTTTTTTCTCAACCTGCATTAAAAGAAAAAAAAGAAAAAGAAACGTGAATTAATTTATTGAGTAATTATTAGTTTGAGTCATATGTAATTTCCGTTTATGTGAAGCAATTGTAATGACGAATGTATCATCTTAATCACGAATCCTGTGTGACAGTTAAGAATAATATTGACAATTGACAATATTGAACGCCAATGGTAGTGGATTGACAAGGATAAATCTCCACAACCGAAGAAAGTTTGGATGTGTATTGTGAGTGTGATGGGATATTCAGGATATTATTCATTCGGATGTTCTTAAAACGCAATGAAACACTAAATGCACATTTATACGTTCAGTAACTGCAACGTGTCCAGATAAGTTGGGTTTAAAAACACCTTAGGCTCGTTAATAGAAAAATGTTGGTCTCTATGACAATGCAAGGCCGCATACGACAAGAATAACACGTGAAGAAATGTTGGCTCTCAGTTGACCTGTTCTACTCTACCGGCCATATTCACTTGACCTTGCACCAGACGACTATAACTGTTTTCGGTTGCTGCAATGCGCATTGATGGGGAAAACTTTCTCAGATAAAAAACAGATTCCAGAATTCGTCGAAAACTTTTCCAAAACAAAACTTGCATAATTTTTGTCAAAATGTACCAAATGGCTGGCTTATAAGTGACAACAGGTTACCGCAAATAATACCGAATATAGAATTGAATAAAATGTAATTGCACTTTTTTTTAAAGAATAAAGTTAATAAGAAAAAACGAAAATTATTTATGACTAATCATAATATAAATGGTAAATATGGCATTTTGTTGGCTGAATCTTGCAGGTTTGTTTTTATTCCTTACAAGTGAACTAAAGTTCGATCCAAATTAGAAATCCTTGTCGGTGGGTAATCTTCGATTTTCAGGAGGTCAAAAGAGAAAAACGGCGAGTAAATGATGTTGAATTGATTGAATTGTTTAAATTACGTCACTTAACATCCTTCATAATTGACCTAAATTCTTCAGTTAGCCTGATAAATATTTATGAGCATACCTTAAATTATTAAAAATGGAAAAACAAACATTTTTACCTTTGTTTATAAATGCTTATACTGAAAAATAAAATCTTTACGTTTGCCTTGAAAAATTCCATTAGAAGACGAAACGCGTCGGCTAAGGTAAGTTTTCCTTTTGTTTTTATTCATATTATCCTTTTACAGATATATATTTTAATTATATCTGAAATTTTACACGCATATATATATATGGATAGACATATACAAATACACACAGACACCCCCCATATATATATATATATATATATATATATATATATATATATATATATATATATATATATATATATATATATAGAGAGAGAGAGAGAGAGAGAGAGAGAGAGAGAGATAGATAGATAGATAGATAGATATACAAAATATAACAAAAATAATTTTATGAAATTTGGGGGCTGGTTCCTGACACCAAAACAAGGAAAATGTCCATAAAAACATGTCCAAAATGATATCGTTGTACCCCAACACAGTGACAAGCGGACACTTTCAAATACTCCCGCCCGGGATCGAATGGTTTCGCAAACCTCCATGACACATTAATGAAGCTTCTCTGAATTATTAATGTCTGCTACATAAACTAATTGCTTTAGGTGGCCCCACAGATAAAAATCCAATGGATTGAGGTCGGGGAAACTTGTAGGCCATGGAACCGGTCCTCCCCTACCTATCCATCTTTTATGGTCGATATCAGCGAGTGCATCGAGATAACTTGACTAAAATGTGTTGGAGCCCCATTACATGCATCTTCGTATTAGCAAGGGTACGTCCACTAGCAGGTTTGGAAGTGTGTTCGGAATAAAATCCCTTTAGACAGCTCCTGTAAGACGTAGTGGGAGAACATAAGAAACTACATAATAGTCACTTACAATTCCAGCCCAGACATTAATAGTAAACTGATGCTGGTGTCTAGCATGTATTGCACCATGGGGATTCCGATCCGCCAACAAATGTTGGTTGTGTAAATTTGTTATTCCATCTCTTCCAAATGTTGCCTCATCCGTAAACAAAACGGAAAAGACAAATAGATCGGCAATTTGTGCAATAAACCATCGGCAAATATTCTCCAGCGGAGAGTGATCAGAGTGCGAAAGACTCTGCACACATTGCAAATGATACAGAAGCTGTTCTAGATGTAACCATCATGCGGTACTATGAGATACACGACATGCTAGGACCACTTGACGTGTGCTGATAACCGGATCGTCTCTAACAGTTTGTAGAACGTGCTCTTTGAGGCCAGGTGTACGAGCGGATTTCAGTCTTCTTCGATCCATAGTTTGCGGTACCATGGACACTGTCTTACTTCTCTGGAAACGTAATCTTATACAGCCGTGCAGCCTCACGTCCATTACCATCCGCGCGGCCGTATGTAAAAGTCATATCTGCCTGCTCACGATATGAATATCCTTCCATTGTTAAACGGAACACTTCTCAGTTAATCACTACTACACACATTAAACACTGAAGACAGACTAGCCATAAATGTACACGAATGTCAAATGTAACATAGCAACACAGCGCCATCTCTCGTAAACTTTCTTTAAATGTAATAACTCATTTATATGAACTTTTGCTCTTGTTTTGGTGTGAGGAACCTGCCCCAAAGTTTGTAAAGGTATTTTATACTCTCTCTCTCTCTCTCTCTCTCTCTCTCTCTCTCTATATATATATATATATATATATATATATATATAAGCATACATACATTATGTTAATTTATCAGCAGTTGTAGTGTGGTGCAGCTTAACAAAGGGATTCATTGAACCCTTTTTTCACGGTAGTGTGACTGTTCCTGTTTACTTGAATTTGCAGCAACAGTCTGACATGCTGCACATTCAAGAGGATTTTGAGAATATGAGAGTTTTATTTCCAGCAAGATTAGGTATCCTAGAATATCATCGTGATGTACGTGCGTATCTTGACGAGACTTTGCCAAACGCGGGGATTGGACGAAGAGATTCAGTAGAATAAACTCCCAGTTCACCAGACCTCAAACCATTAGCCTTTTTTATGGGGATACTTAAAAGATAATGTTTACGCTACAAAACCATCAAAAGTAGATGAACTCTAGAGCAGACATTGAAGAGGAATGCGCACAAACGAAATGCTTCATGATGTTTGCGATTCCATTGCTTCGCGTTGTTAGCATTGCCAGGACCAAAAGGGTCATCAGTTTAAAAACAGGCATAGACAGAAAAAAAATCAAGCCATGTCTGTAGATTATATTAAATTTTAAAAAGGAAGTGTATTTTACTAAACATTGACTTTCTAATCACTTATTTTAGAAGACAACCTCTGTGTGTGTGTGTGGGGGGGGCTTAACACACAACTAAAAGATTTGTATATTCCTTACCGATTCCAGTGATCTGAGTTCAAGCTAAGCAGAAACTGAGAAATTTAACTGCTGATTTTGAAAACAGGAATATTGATACAATACAATTTTCCTGCACACATATATTTCAGATAGCCTTGCCAGATTAAATATGCTTAGTAGAAACGCTAGATATGTGTGTGTAGGTGTATAAAAGTGCGTGTGTATGTGTCATAGAGAGACAACGGTGGTTCTTAGGCTATATTCTTCAGCCTGTTATTCCAAGTTTCCTCAATTCCTTCCCCTTATTTTGAATTGACATTTTTTTTTTTTTTTTTACTTTTGACATTTTTTTTATATTTATGACTTATACATATGATTGAAATTTATTCCTTGGCTAATATTCCTTCCCTTAAATTTGTAATGTCTCCCATGGTACAAAGTATCTGCCTTAGGAAAACCACTGAGTCACCGAAGCAAATATTAATCCGGGGTAGATTTGGTAAGCGACATTAAGGTGAACTGAAAATTGCGTCTGGGGCAAAGTGAGTGGGGCAAAAAAAATTACAAAATCAAGAATAGAATTAAAGTCGAAACATTAGTTAGAATTAAAGAAAAAGATCACCAAAGAGTTGTAAAACTTTGATTGGAGAGCAGGCTTAGGAAAGGCATAGAATGAAAGCAAAAGTCAATTTAACGGCTGTATGAATTGTTGAGGAGCTATCACGTAACATAAAAAGGGTAAAATTTGGATATGACAGGTCAAGTGTAAACTGATGTAAACAAACTGATGAAAGAATTTCATATTCAAAAGGAACATTTTTAAAAAATTGTTGTTAATTACAAACTGCATTTGGAGAGAAAGCGTAATATTTTTATGCATATTTATATTCTAAGGCATAATTAAAAAAAAAAAAACAGTTAGGCATAAACCAATCATTTCAGCATGTTTTGCGTAACTGTACGAATAGAGAATGTGAATTTCTACTTGTGTTGACACCAGGAAGATTCACTAAAAATTCAAATGTCATTCTCTGTCTAATAAAACCTGTGTGAATATATTAGGTTGGTGCAAAAATAATGTCGTTTTTTGACGTTCAACTTCATGTGAGAAAACGACATTATTTTTGCACCAACCTAATATATATTATCACTTTAAACGTTATTGTTATTGGATAGTCATAGTTGAGTTTATTTATTAAACAGAATATTTATTTTCACCTGCCGGCTTGAATTTGCGAGAAATTTTATTAAAGAAAAACTTCCACTATCCGACAGGAGTCGAATCTGCATCCTTCGGGGCAGATAGAGCCACCGTTTAGCCCAGTACGCCTTACCACTTGTCCACAAAGAATCAGACGGTTAAATTTTAAGCCAATTTCGAAGCTAAATTCATGGCTTCAAGCGAAATTTCTCCTGCCATTATTAATCCGACAGATTTTTATCACTTTAAACGTTATTTTTAGTGGATATTCGTATTTGAGTAGGCGCTTCGTTTATTTATTAAACAGTATATCTATTTTCACCTACCAGTCTGAATGTTTGAGAAATCTTATAAAGAAAAACTTGCCCCCTTCAGCAGGGATCGAACCTACGTCATTCGGAGATATCAAAAATGCAATAAAACTAAGACATTATTTAATTAGAAAAGCTTTTAATTATTTTTATAAATATGTTATGGACACGATTGTCTTAAAAAATTTTGCGATGAATAACGAATGTTTACAAGAATTGTTTTCATTTTCTTAAAGAAAATTAGAATAATTTATAGTTTTAAAATTCTGTATTAATTCGGTTAGGTGATGTTGTTAAGTAAAAACTTATTATATTTCAGTGACCCCCAGTATTTCAAAAAGAATTTTGAATGTTGTGTGTGTGTATAAACGTGCTAGAAAATAAGCGCGGTAAATATAGTAAATTTAAAGCTAAAGTATCTATAATTCAATAAAATATTAGAATATTTTCCTAAATTTTTAATTTACTGGTTAGTTAAAAATTATATAAAAAAATCGCTCATGTTATATTCTTCAAGTAACAGTAATGTCCCCTGTAGGAAAAATTCCCAAACATAAGTCTATCGAGCTAGTTATCAACACCTCATAAAATATTCAACTCCGTGTTAAAAAAAAAATGCTTTTCTGCGATACTTTAAACTAAAAGTAAGAAATTCTTTTTTTTTTACTAATGTCCAAGAGCCACTCAAGCTAGAAGGTTGCCGTGTAGAATTGTATTAGCGTAAGAAAAGACAAGCGTTATGATTATAGAGTTGAAGTAGACTTTAGAAGGAATCGGAAACCCAGTCCTGAACAGTTCGAAAGACCAAGGAGGTGTGTGAACCGGATGACAGGCGAACCTATCTACTCCTGTTGGTGGAGAAGAGGAAAAATAATTAGTGAATAAACTTTCAGATAAATATACTGTTTAATAATCTGTCGGATTAAATATGTCGGATTAATAAAAATAAAAAAATTCATCACTCCTTTAGAAACTACATGTTCCCTAACGGCATTTTCAGGAGTCGGTTCTATAAAGGCAAGTAATCTTTAGGAATCTATTCTACTTATTTTCTTTTCAATCTGAGAATGGAAACAAATCACTTTATAGTAACAAAAGAAATTAAACCAGTTTTGATAATTTAATAGAAAACAATTATTTATCAAGATATTTCCAGATTGAAATCCTGTTCTCATATTTCTGTTCAGAAGTATGATGTTTTTTTAATCTAATGTCATCAGCTGTGTTATGGTTTCTTAGCTACATTTGAACAGAACCACCGCAGTTCCAAAGATCCAATGGAAGACCTATCAAATTTATAACTAGAAGATTTGCCACATTTTTAACTTCAACGCGATTTCTTTTGTCATCACAGAAAACCTTCTTTCAGCCTTCACAGAACTTACAGCAATGTTATTAATTATATTTTTAGCTATTATATATTGGCTATCAATATATGAGATTATTTTCGGATAATCCAACAAACGGCTCGTTAAGCTTTTATAATTTTAAGTATCGGTTCGCTCGAATCAGTGCGAACGGGTAGGATACCACCACTGGATATATCTAATTATAGTAAATTTAAGCTGTAGATTTTCACTGATACATGATTCATTAAAAACGATAGACATTGTCTCTTTTGTTGTTATTTTTTTAACTCTTCTATTTAGCTTTCGCTTGTGTGACATTTTCAAGGAAACGAGTATCAAATATGCACGTATGTACATATATATTAATTTATACATGAAGTCTTATTTCTGTGAATGTCTATATACATACATATATATATGTGTGTGTGTGTGTGTGTGTGTGTGTGTGTGTGTGTGTGTGTGTGTTCGGCTATTTGTGTATTACAACTAATTACATATAAGTTATTTCTTTCTTAAATAGATGCCTTATTTTCCATTTCTGCTGAACCTTTTTGGTAGCCTTTGTATCTCATAGTGGCAATTTTTTGGTAGCTTTTTATCTCATGGTGAAAATGTTTAATAACCATTGTATCTCATAGTGACTATTTTTAATGGCCATTGTATCTCATAGTGACAAAGTTTAGTAACTTTTGTATCTCATAGTAGCAAGGTTTGACAGCTTTTGGATCACATTATGGCAATGTTTAGTAGCTTTGTATTTCACAGTAGAAATGTTTGGTAGCCTTTGTATCTCATAGTGGCAATTTTGGTCGCCATTTTATCCCATATTATCAACGCTTATTCTTATCATCAATAAATAAAAAAAACTACTACGAGATCAGCAAATTCATCGTGACCGAGGTTTCGATCATAATGGCTTTGCTCAGCTGCTGGTTACGCCAGATTATGCGTTTTCCTCTAGAAAACTGTAACAAAGTTCTACTCAGTATAGTTGCAGTATAAATAACAGATTGAATCAGTGGGTGTTGAAGAAACACAAATGTGCCTGAGCAGGCGTCCGCAACATGGATTAGCTAGCCATCCTAGCAGACAGGCATACTGCAGTGATTTCGCTTTGTCTAATGTGATCACATTCGCGCTAATGTCCTTTAAAAAGGTTACGGATCTATCCCATCTTTCCTTATTCCAGCTAAGTGTTAAGTAGCAGTTTAGTCAAATCAAACCCAAAATAGAATATTGCTGCCATATCTGAACTGGTGCTGCCCAGTCCTCATCGTCGAGTCTTGACAGAATGCAAAAACGAATATGCGGTCTTGTGGGCGATGAATTATTTACCACCCTGCATCCCCTTTCCCCACAAACGAAACGTTGCTAGCCTTCCGCTACTCCGCCGTTAGTTCCATGGCGAATGTTCAGACGAGATGCCTTCCTTAGTCTTACCAGTTCAGATTTTCACAGCCATACCATGAACACGCCGTCAACTCATCCTCATTCCCTTCGTATTCCTTTCGTAAGGAGGAAGCGCCACTCATTTTTTTCCCCCAGAGCTGTCACTTTGAGGAACAGACACTCGAGAGTATGCTTTCCCAACTACTAGAATCTTAACTTCTTCAAGTCAAGGGCCAAACGTTATTTACCCTACATATCCACATAATATATACTTCTTACCTCCTTACGCCTTTACAACAACCTCCTTCAGTAATGCTCTATCTAGCTTTGGGACCTTGTATTAAGTGAACAATAGTACAAAAACTATCGGGTGAATTAGATGGCAGATTTGGGTGGCTGAATTAAAAACTGTAGCGATTCAAAACCAATCTTTCCCAAGATGTTAGGCATTTCACAGATAATAGAGAAAGGGAATCTGTGGAGAGTCATGATCGCCTACGTATTGAAAGGACATGGTATTTGTTTTAAATGTGATTTCGGTGCGCTTCTTTTCTTACCTTGTGCCAGGCTAAATTTAGTACGTACCTATTATAGCATAAAACCAGACAATACTGTTACTCTTGGAAGTCTTTGTACCCTACTACTTGAGAATACACCAATAACCCGCATAAGGGTCATTAAAATGAAGGGCTCGCTAGCGTGACTAATCTGTAAAACGCCACTTCAAATGAGAGGTTCAGGGAAACTCGACCATAAAACTATCTCCTTCTAGGCTGTCCCCGAGGAAATCGTTTCCTTTTAATACTCAGCTCAAGTCTGGAGATCGAGATCAGATAGAGAAGGAAGGGAAAATGAAAAGAGAGAAGAAAAGACAAAGGCAAAAAGGTAAAGACACGGAGAGAGTGGGGAAAAGAAAGAAAAAAAATACAAGATGGAGGGAAAATGAGAAGGAAACGTGGAGAATCTTTCTTTTTTTTCATGCATGCAGAGATATGTGCATACATTAATGTATATATATACGCAAACACACTCATATATTTAATGCATAATTTCTCTCTCACACAAAGAAATATATATAAATATTCAATACAGACACACACCTACACTCATATATTAAATACAAAACACACAACCACACTCATATATCCAATGTACACGCCGACACACACATTCAAAAGCGTATATATATATATATATATATATATATATATATATATATATATATATATATATATATATATATATATAAGAATATGGAGAAGAAATTTGTCACACACAAATACATATTACATTCGTACATCGATAAGTTCACAGCTTCTTCGTGAAAAAAAGCATTTATTTTACACAAGCATTTATTTTTCAACATAATTAATCTCCTTCTTTGTCAATCTACTTAATTCAACACTTCTTCAATAATTTCATAAATCAAATAATAACATGAAAATAATAGATAAAATTTTAACTAAAAGCCGTGTATGGCTTACTGATTAGAGTTAAGAAGGATATTAACATGATATCGGTATAGCCAAAAAATACATTAGTTTTAAAATGCATTAAAAAATGTCTTTCTCGAAGCTTTTATTTTAGTTTTAATTCTAAGCGAATAGATTAAATTTTTATATTTCCGATAAGAAAAATACTTTGATGTATTACACATTGAATTTAAATTGATTGGAATAATTTTTTTTGATGATGATCAGTAAAATCGATAAAATTGTCCATGTTGACAAATCTGTCAACACAATATATTTAAAAAGTAACATATACTTTTTTGAAACGTTATTTGAGAAAAATTAGTTGATTTAAAGTTTAATTAATCTGAATTGAAATAAATATTCCATTTTTTAGTTTAAAATATCGCAGCAAAGCATTTTTAACATGGAGCTTTGAGTGATGACAGTACACACAAATAAACTACGTATGATACACACACATAAATTACATATATAATATAAAATGTTTGCATAATATACACATACATTTTATGTATGATATACACACACATAACTTGTATATATGATTCGCACACATAAATTGTACATAATAATAACACGTGCACGTACATAAGTTGTACATAAACACCTATATATATATATATATATATATATATATATATATATATATATATACAGATGTGAAAGAAGGGGATAAAAGAGAGCAAAAGTATAAAAGTGAAGAGCAATAAACAAAGATAACGAAACAAAAAAACAAATAAAGAGAGTTTGAAAGAGAGATTGAGAGGGGAAAGTGCAATAGAGAAGAAAAGTTCTGACGAAGGGGTTTTGAGCAGACTGCTTTAAAATACCTTCACCCAATCCGCTGCGCCAGCTAGTGTCTCTTAAAAATGCGCGCGTGCGCGCGCGCACACACAAAGAAAACAAAACATAGTTTTAACTCAAAAAGGAAATTATTTTTTCAGAGCGACATAAAAGTATTTTCCAGTGTTTACCATACTGATTCCGGGACGGGCGAAGGCAACTCAGAAATGCAAATGGTCTTATCTTCTGATTAGAACTTTTAGGCTCCAAATTTTATTAGCATCATATCAGCATTTAAGATGAATACGATCAATAAAGTCGACCAAAAATCGCTTTGCTAGTCAATACTATTTGCGTAAATATGTTCCACTCATAAAGTAAAAATACCTTCGCCTATCGTCCGGTTCACACTACTCCTCGGTCTTTTGAACAGAAGTAGATGTTTATCCCTTGTTTCCTGTATAAGACTGGGTTTCTGGTTCCTTCTAAAGCTTGCTTCAGCTCTGTACTCCTAACACCTGTGCCTGAACTCTGAAATTTAATTCACCATTTATTTCATTTTTCCTCTCCTACACCAATAGAAGTAGATAGGTTCGCCTATCGTCCGGTTCACATACCTCCTCGGTCTTTTGAACAGGAATGGAGGTTTTTCCCTTGTTTCCGGTTTCTTCTAAATCTGCTTCAGCTCTAACTCCTAACGCTCGTTCTTTTCTACGCTAGCATAAGGCCATACAGTAAACCTCTACCTTAAGTCGCTTTTGGGACTTGTATTGGGTGAATATTAGTAAAAAATTAGCATAACATTTAAAAATAGAGTTCTATACTAGGAGCCAAACCACGAAATAAATATTTTACTGATAAAAATAGCAAAACGCCATCCATATTTGCGGTTTCTGTCGTAATTGTGAAACCAGCTATATTTATTTGATGCTCGATTCCGAAAAACTGGTAATGAAACTTGCTTCCGAACTTTTAGGATTTATTCAAAAATTAATTAAATTATTTTCGAAACGTTTCTTTTTTTTTTTTAAGAAAATTTTGGTAGTTTTTTTTTTTTTAACATTTTTCCTCCTCCCCTCCCATTTAATTTTATGAAATTTCGAGAAATTCATTTTTGTAGCGCTTAATGTTTATATTAGTTATAAGGTAAAATCCTTGGAGAATTTAAATGATCAATTTTTTTTTGTCAAACATGACCAACAGTTACAGAAAATCTACATTGAATTGTAAAATAAAAACTAATTATTTAATTAGAAAAGCTTTTAATTGTTTTATGAATAAGATCATTTATGGACACTAATAATCTTAAGAAAAAATGTTTTCGATAAATAATGGATTTTTACAAAAATTTTGTTTTTTACAATTGTGCATAAATGCACCAGTTGTTTTTAAATGTGGACGTCCATACACGACATTACCAGAAAATAAAAGCGGTAACTATAGTAAATTTTAAATTTATTCGTAATTTTCTAACATTTCATCAACAAGTGTCTTCGTAAGATTATAAAGTCGAAGTACTTAACTACATTAAAATATTATATTAGAATATTTTCTTAAATTTTTAAGATTACTAGGTAGTTAAGAATTATATTAAAAAGGTGTTCACGTTGTATTCGTCAAGTAATTTTTCTAGCTATGTATCCTTTACTTAAAAATGCCAAACATTAAGCTATTGATAAGTATATTAACACTTCGTAAAACCACCAACGTCCGTGTTAAATCTTTTTTTGTGATATTCTAAACTAAAAGTAAGTAATATTTATTTTAATGCAGATTAATTAAAATTTAAATAAGTTAATATTCCTCAAATAAAGTTTCATAAAATATATATTTTATTTTTGAAAGATTTTTTTGCTAAAAAGAATTACATTATTGACAGATTTGCCAATATAGTCGAATTTAGCGATTTAATCATTCCAATCAATTTAAATTCGGTTTGAAATAGATCAAAGTATTTTGCTTATTGGAAATATTAAATTTAATCTATTAGCTTGGAATTAAAACTAAAACAAAAACTTCAAGAAAGATTTTTCATTTTTAAAATGCATTTTAAACCTTAGATATCGCTATTTTTTTAGTATCTACATAAAGTGAATATATTCCTTTATTATATTGTCTTAATTTGCCTTACGTTACTGCATTTACCTTCCTCCGAACAAACATACCACAACGATGTGGCCGATGATTCAATTCCCAATCACGTAGCTGTATAGAATCTGATAGAATTCTAAGAATACTGAATGTGTCATTGAGAACATTCTAAATTATAAAATCTTTGTCCTTGATTTCAATGTTAAAGTTCAGAATTCTAGGTTTCTAACAAATTATTCTCACATACCATTATTCCTATAATAAGTGATCTTCACTAAGTGTTTCTAGATTTTAATCTTGTGCCGTCGTTTCGACAAAGTACCTTTTGGTCATCATCAGGTGTCCATTGGCTGATGTGGGATATCTTTGATTATTGTGATATTGATTCCTGTGATGTCAGTTATTGTTTGTTCCTAGTGAATTGGTGCTTCACTACCTGATCCAATCTTGTGTCTATAATAGCATTTATATCAACCAAGATGAGAACAATAGAAATTAATTAGGAATTACTTGTAGAATAAAAAATATTAATATCTCTTCATTTGAACTTGGTGTTGATTCAAATGATGATTGAAATGATGATTAATTAAAACTCAATTTACTTGTATTATTTTGAACTATTATTGGTTGATATAAATGTAATTATAGACACAGTTTTGACCGAGTACTCTCTGGTTATCATCAGGTGTCTATATCTATCAAGATGAGAACAATTGTTTGGAATAATACAAGAATATTGACAATTACTCATCCCAGAAATGAAATGCTAAATTAAACTAAGCCGAGTAAATGCATTACGTCCTGCCGTTTGACTGAAATAGTTACGTATTTCCGCCAGTGACAGAAGTCGGGGCTGAAGAAGATCAAAACATGACACAATGTTCAATGCTGATTTGTTAGGTGGTCGGTCCTTTTCACTATGGTGTAGTGTTACAAAATGAATAGGCTAGACAAAATGGCAGACCCTGCCATATTGAGCAAAACGTTGGTGGCAACACTAAATGGGCGTGGTTTGAATCCTGTAGGCGTGGAATCCTGACAGTAATGGGGAGTTTTTTTTTATATAAGAAAAAACGTGCTAGTACAGTTGCGGCAGTAGTGTAGCAAGAGCTCTGACGCCTGCCACTACCAGATCCCTTTGCGTGCTATGGTTTCAGTAGAGCGACAAAGCACTACATGAGGATGAAAGGTAACTAGCCAACCTATTAACATCTGTTCTCTCACTCTGTCTTTCCCTCTAAGAAACGATGCCTACTACTAAATCCGTCTGTAATAGAGTAAAAAAGGAATGCCGAAGAAAATTGGCTGTCGTTGCATTAGTCTTTGATGCAGCATTGGAATTGCCGATAGACCATTAGAATTTACAAACGGACAACACAATGCAACAGTGACACAATCTTCGATTCCGATGTAGGCTTGCTCAGCACTCAGCTAAATTTAATAAATTTTGTATGGAATTCTGTGTAGAATGTCTATCTATCTATATGTCTATCTTAGACCGTTTACATCTATATAGACTGTTCACATTTAAGAATCAATGTATCTTAGACTATTTACAACTATCATAGACCGATCACATGCATCTATCTTAAACTGATCACATCCATCTACCTTAGACCGTTTACATCTAAGACTGTTCACACCTATCTACATATATATCTTAGATTGTTCACATCTATTTTAGACTGTTCACATCTTTCTCTTTTACGCTGTTCATATCCGTCTGTCTATCTCTCTTAGACCGTTCACATCTATTTATCTGTTTTAGAGTGGTCCCATTTATCTTGGACTGTTTACATCTATTTATCTATCTTAGATATATGTCTGTCTATCTCTCTTAGACCGTTCACATCTATCTATCGTTAGGTTTTGTTTCCATTTTCTTACAGTCAGCAAATCTAACGAATTCCATTAGTTTTATTTGATACAGATGGCTGTTGATCATTCTCTACGTGTCATCGTGGGTGAACGGTTTCAGATGTTATCATTACATCATCGACTTAGGCTCAAAAGAATGCAATGAACCAGTCAAAATCTTACAAGACTCGAATTAATTTGGTATTTAATGCCTAGTTCGCGTAGCACATTTAAATCCTGATACATTACATTGTGTACAGCTGCTTGTGCAAGCATTTGTTTTTAATATATATATATATATATATATATATATATATATATATATATATTAGGAAATGGATTAAATCCGACACATTTTTATTTTCAATTTATTTTGCTTAAACGTTATTTTTACGGGTACTCATATTCGAGGAGATACTCTGCATTTTTTATGCAACTAAATGTATCGGTCAGATTATTCGAGAAACCTTGTCAGAAAAATAGGCGTCCTCTGGCTTTAAGTTTAATATATTTGTATAATGTGAAAAAATACTCTTAAAGTGCCCGTTTTTAAAGTCATTATATATATATATATATATATATATATATATATGCAGAAATATAGTCTTAAAGTGTGCTATATTTATGGGGTAAAGTGCTCAATATCAGAGATAGAGCGTGTGTAAATATAAAAGTGGACATGGAAGTCAGCACTTAGAGGCGACAGTCTGTTTCATGCTAGTGCAATCGTCAGGCGACTAGTCGCCTGACGATTGCACTAGCATGAAACAGACTGTCGCCTCTAAGTGCTGACTTCCATGTCCACTTTTATATTATATATATATATATATATATATATATATATATATATATATATATATATATATATATATATATATATATATATATATATTTGTTTGTAGAACCTTTGAAATGTTTTTTTATGTCTCAGGGAACCCCTACATAAAAATTATTATATATCACTATTAATATCTATCTCTTATATTTGTATCGTAGTTCACGTGTTAAACATAATATATGGACACCGCACCTGCGTCCTGCACTCGAATGAGTCACTCAATGATACACGAATCCGCCACATACAGGTCCTGTCCGCTAACCAGAGAGAAGGCGGTTTCACGCTGATGCCATATAGACATCGCTAAATACATTTCCTGTGATTATTATAATTTTGAATAATATAAGGTCTTTATTATATTAACTAAGAATTTTCCTACAATATTCCCTACGTGTATAGTAAAATTACGAATATAAAATTAAACAGAAATTATTCAAAATGCATCAGCATATTTATCACTGTTTCTCGCGGAACCCCTAGCGATCTCTTGTGGAACCACAGGGTTCCGGGGAACACCGGTTGAGAAAAACTGGTCTAAACAGTAATTGTACGAAGAACAAATATATGGTTGTAAGTAAAAGGGACAACTGCTTATTGGGGACGTCAAAATCAAAGAAGTGCGGATATTCAACTACACTGAAAGAAAAGAAAAATAACAACAGATTCAATTTACTCGGGATAAACGTACAAGCAATATAGTTGGATTACAGTAAATAATAATAATGGCTGACCACTCGTTTCCGAGTACAACCATCTGCTAGAGTGACAAGATAATCGCTGTGGTAGATACCTGTTCAGGCACATATGTTTTTTCAAACCTCCATAGAACCAACCTGTGGTTTATACTGCAACTATCCAGAGTGCATCTTTGTTATAGTTTCTGGGAGAGAGTGCGCCCAATCTGGCGTGATCAGTACTTAAAAAAAGACAGCACACTCACAACCTTGGTAATGACGATTAGCGATGTCGTCCTAGTGAAACTGGTGACGGCTTCCCAACAGTTTCTTCTGCTCAATTTCACTCACAATCCGTGGTACTGGTTTTTTAGGCGTATGTAAAACGGTGCCGCGCGATGGGGTCATCACCTCAGGCCGATATTATCAAGAAGTCATCTCAATGACAAATAGGCTATGGTGAGATTCGAAGCAGTGCCTCATAGTCGGAACACGAACGTTCTAAACCCTCGGTTACGCGCTCATATAACAACAACGTATACAGATTAATACTTGCAGAGGTTCTAAAATAAAATGTGTATCAATAGGATTCACATAATTATATACTATATATCTTCTTTTGCTGAAGAAACATGGCACACAGAGAATATTTAACAGCGAAAGGAAACTATTCCGATTTGGGATTGGAGAAACTACAATGCAGCTGGCGTGTGTTTAATATGTTTTCTACTTTTGAAGATAAACAATTCATTTAGAAAGAAATTTAGATTAATAATAGAAAAAAAATTAAAAGAAAATCTTACCCAATAAAGTTTTTCTGTGTAATCTTCTTCTGTTTTGTAAAACTTCCTTCTTCGAGGTCGAACTTCCGATTCAATGTCCGATTCAGCTCCAGATATGGTCACGTGATAAGGCTGATGATCCGGCGTTGCTTTTCTCTCTGGTTCACTTCCAGAACTGTTAATATACGTAGTGTTCGTGTAGGGGGGACCAATGTTCCATTCAATTTGTTCTATGGACGGGACATTTGGATCCATTTCAGCGGCTGTATCATCATCTGCCATATCTCCCTCCGCGTCATCGGAGAGTAATCCCTCCGTTTCGGTGTGGTTTCGACCCTGGTCATTAGTTGCCCCTTGCTGACTGTGTCTCCTCTTTCGTAATGACATTACGGTACCACCTGGAAGGTTCATATTGGAACCTCCAGCCTCATTTAAATAAACTGTACTGTCCGCGTACACATTGGAATTGATATTTGGCGTAATGTGAACAATGCCAATATCTGAGTTCATATTGGATAAATGCGGCATGACGTCTCTGTTATTGATATTTGATATCGGATAAAGTGAACTGGCAGTCACATCGGTAGCAACTCTGTTATTGCCGACCCCACTGGAATTATTCCGAATGTTCGCAGTTTGTCGGCTTAGAGATTTAATACTGGCAATAATATTGGACCCTTTGTTACTCATTGTTGGTGAATGAACATCACCTAAAGGAGAGTCGTTCAAGTGAACCTCCACACCGTCAATATGTTCATTTTGAGAATAAACTGACGTCACCTGCAAGTAACTAGCACCATTATCCCCATTGTTATTATTATTATTGCTGCTGTTATTAGTACTGCTATTATTTGTTAGACTGTGTCCGATTAGATTCACTTCTGAAACGAAGCCACCGCCCGTGGTCGCCGAAGACGATGACATCGATAAATCATTAGCATCTTCGACACTCAGGCGAGTCGATGGCCGTCCAACTGAAGACGCGCTTTCTCTCCCTCCGTTTTCCATGCTCTTGCAGATATTCAAAATGTTTTCAGCCAGTAAAGGCGTGTACTCACCAGATCCACCAAGCCCAGATGAAGAAGAGATTCCACTAACAGAAGACGATACTGTGGATCCGGTCCCTGCCGCTGCCATCCGACGTCGACGTTGCATTTCTGCCTTTTTGGTTTCGCTCAGTAAACAGACCCATTTTCGACGGACATCATTGACTGTCCGGTGCTCTCCGCCAACCGTCTCCACGGAGTTCACTTTTCGAGCAATACATTCCCATGCGTGCTGTTTGGCCTGATTGGACACGGGGGTATTGCGTTTAGTAAAGAGAACGTCTTTACGAGCTTGGACGTTTGCTACTAACACTTCCAGCTCTTGTTTTGTGAAATTCGCTTTTCTCTTTCGACACAGCATCGTTATTATTTATCTGCTAGATATTTTTAAAAGTATAGCTCTATTTTGTTTGATTTAGCACAACAATATTTCTTTCTTTCTAAAAACGTAACATATTTATATAGTCTGTTTCAAAAGCCTTCTTAAATCTTTGTTTATATTATCCATCTTTCATTTATATATTTTTAATAATTTCTCGACTTTATGTTTGTATTTTTGTAATCACACTTTATATAAACAAATTCTTCAGTTATTTTCCTTCTAGTATATGTCGATGTCCACCGTGTTTTATCACTGGCTGTCATTTTGCAGATCTTTGATTATTATGGAGCCAAAGGGCATGAAACATTGCTAGGACGGTCAGCAGTAACCAAAAAGACAAACAAGAAACGAAAGGAAAATCTTTCATTTCCTGACCATTTAAAAAGTTTCATGTAATTCTTCGTATATGATTTATGACGCTCTTCGAGTGAAATTCACGACAAATATGACAAAAGGAATTTACAGCTCTTCTTATACATCAGGCCATAAATAAAAGAAACTGTTAGAATGGAGCGTTTTTCCGATAAACACTGAACTTGAAATAATTGCTTTGCTTACTCCAACAATGCAATATCTAAAGATAAAAGTCCGTAATTACCGACACTTTAGTATATACATCCATTTGTTTCAAAGATAAAAGTATATAATTTTTTTATTAAAATGAAAGGTGTAAAGATATATGTATACGCTTTTTCCTTCGTCTTTCATTCTGACCTGAAGAAGACGAGACAAACGGACATCGGCGAAACACGTCGCTTAGAGCTTCTTTATTTTTTTCTCGTCATTTCCACTTTTGTTTCGGACATTATTATACATCCTACAAACACAATGAATTAAATGTTCAAAGTAATGTGAATTGTTTATGTTTTAAAGTTTTTATTTGCATTTTCTAAGAGTTTTTTTTTCTTTTCTTAGAAAGAGAATAATAGACTCATTATTACCTTATTGGGCACGATCAAATGATATATTGATCAGGATGGAAATAAAGTTCATAGACATATCAACGCCGATAGGAACTTAATGGAAAGCAGTCACATCTGACAGCGGCTAGAGAAAGGGGTACGTGTGCGCTTCCTAAAATCCATGCATATCGATGACTGTTGTTAATGAGGATGACGAGATTCTTCACTTCAATACGATCGGTTTTGTCTTGTTATTTCTTTTCCTCCTGAAAACAAACAAATGAATAACAATAAACTAGTAAATAAAATCAATATTTGGATCATTCAAAGATTTTCATTTGGACACCGATAAGCGTTATTTTTCGCAAGCAATTAACAAAACAGTACAATGGTTTATCTATAGTACAAAATAATTGCATTAGTCATATATATTTATTAATATGGAGATAGAACTTGCAATATTAATATTTTACGTATCCAATATTTAAGTCATTCTGTTTTAATTATGACAGAAAAAAAAATACGTTAAAATAATCTCAAAATATAACTAAAAAGAATACATCTCTATTTTTTAACTATAAAGGGAAAACCCCTCTTAATATATAGTTATGTAGAGATAATTATATTTTTTAGTGTGGATCAATAAATCCGTAGCGTGTATGACAGTGATGATAATGACAAGTTCAGCAGTATCATTTTTGAACAAAATAACAGGATGACAAAAAGTTGAATCTTCACTTTTATATAGTTTTTTAATCAATAGAAACACTTGTAACAGACACTAAACTTTCCAAAAACATAAAGGCCACTAAGTTAAAAAAGGAAAAGTGAATAAAAAAAAACCCTTCCAACTAGAAAGTCTTTTATTGATATTGCAATTTCATCCAATAAAAATGTGCATAATACTTTGTTTTTTTTATCCAATTAGAGATCTAATTAACAAATAATCTTCCATCAAATTTCGCCATTATTTGAGTCATCATATTCTTATAAAAAGTCGAAATCCATTTCAGTATCATTTTCTTTCGAAATCACACTGCATGTGTTGTAAATCATTTTCAAACCGATTATTCCCATTTCGACTCTTCTACGGTTTTTTTTTAAATGTTATAATTAAAAACGAACCTTTTTTTAAATAATATTTCTTTTTTTATCAAATGGCGAATAAGTTCATGTTTATTGTGTGTATCTTTCAGATTCGTCTGCTTTCAATCAATTTCAGCTGACCTAAAGTTGAACGGTAGTGTTTGACAAAAATTCATATAGCAGGCTAACTTCTGCTACTACCTTCTTTTCTAAACACATGTATAGATGCACAAGGACATCGACTGGCGCGCGAACACACACACGCGCAACCTATACACTGGCTACATACATCTGTGCAGTACATCATTGTGAATTAACTTTTCACGATATCTTAATCTAAAATGCTGTTAAAACAAAAACGGAACTTTAATCACTGCTTATGTAATTCATCAAAATTAAATTTGTTTTTTGATTACACGGTGTTTATCTTTTTTATTGATTTCTGAATCAAGAAAGATATTCATATATGAATTGATTCATATTAAACATTATAAACACTTATATAACAAATGGTAAACAAACAATATATTTATTACACCTGACGTACCTATTAAGTGGTTTGTAACTATTACTGCATAATAGTTGATCTCTGTGGTTAGTATTCACCATTTACTTAAAGTGCATTAACAAAGAATTAGATTATGTTAAAAAATTGTGTAACATTTTTTTCATGCTTAGGCTATAGACTTATTGATATTCCTACCGAAAGGTTTCGATAAAATATTACATTCAAAGTATCATTCAAAAACATTGATTAAACAATAAAATTTCAAACTAAATCAACACGAAAAATATTTAGCCAAAAATAAAGGACAATTATTTTTTGAAATTTTGAGTAGGTACTTCCAAAGATTCACTACAAAATGAGCATATACATGATGAAAAAGTGCCGAAAACTTAATAAAAACGTTATATCGTCAAAATATTTGTGCTGTAATTAAGAGGAAAGACCAAAGGATTTTTTAAATGTATAAATTATTAGTTTTTATCCTTTTTACAACGTTCGAAATTTTGGTTAAAAATTTTGTTTTTATTGGCGTCAACGGATCGACGATACTTAACTTCGGTTATCGAACGAGAACCGATGTTTCAACGTGATATGGACGTAAGCCACAAACCAAATATCCAAACGGAATAACTTCTGGAAAGTATTCGCAACTTGCCTACTGTACATAATACATTTATTTAACGGTGTGAATGAAGCACACTTCCAGTTCCGTGTTTTATGTCAATTTCAGTCATCGAAATACATTACAGATGGTAATTAATGCTTAAAAAATCTGTTATTCTGCTTTCTACAATCTGGAAAGTATTAAGATAGATTTACAAGAAAAAAATACGAATAGTAAGCTGCGTGATTCTGTGTCTGGGTTTGGAGTGGAGTTCTACTTGACGTCGTTTGAACAGTTTGCGCGCCCTTCACTTTACGATCTGACAACTGCTGATGCGACCGTTATATTACTACTCTCTGTATTGTGAGCTACCTAACTCGGAAATGGCAATAAGCTGATGATGAAATAGCACCACGACTACAGCTGTTCAGAAGCAAGCTGCTGCTACTACTGCTGATATACGAAACAATTCTTAGGATTTCACAGTCATTCCTATAACTTGAAAATGTCGCAAAAGAACGACTCGACCTGGGGCACAGAAAAATATTCATTTGATGCAAGTCCTTCAAATTTGCAAACAAAATATTCTTTTGAAACGAACATATTTTTGTTGCAATGAATATTCTACTATGTGCTGTATCCCTTCAGGACGTTGGCGATCATGGCTCTCCACAATTTCATGTCCTTTGTAGCTATTAATAAATTTTGTCTTTTTATCTGTTCTGTCATCTTACTAACCTCATTGGGTAAATTGATGGCAGAATAGGATTTTTACTGATACAAAGAAATTTAAGAGGGCAATATTAAAGAACAATTTTCTTACATTTTTCTGTGTAGTTACACAGAAAAATGTAAAAAAAATTGTTCTTGCCTAATTCAGCAGAATGTTCGTAGGTGACTGATACAAGGAGAGGGGTCTTAATAAGCGGGGCGTTTTTTGGGTTGAGAAATCAGTTAAAGAGTCGAAGAGCGAAATAAACAGAGTACAAAGTAAACAATTGTTGATCGGAAAATTTCGCCGCCCAGTCAGCACAAAAATAACCGTCCCCCATGTCTACTATTTTAGTCATTGAAGACTGAAGAGTAATGGTTTTTGAAATAAGCTCAACCATAAGGTTTTTTTCATTATTTTCCCGTTTTTTTCTACCAGGTTAAAATGAGACGGGCCAGGACAAACTAAAAAGACATTTTTTGTGATCTTTCTCATGTAAGTCCGAAGGCACCTATACCTGATTATTCGATTGTTAACCCAAAAAATAATTTGCCCTACGCTCGCTGGAAATATTCAATATATTCTTTTGTGTGTGTGTGTGTGTGTGTGTGTGTGTGTTTCAAATCATCCACGTACATGAGGTGGTTTGTTGTTTAATTCATCATCTACATGTGCGTAGCATGCTGACCGATTTTTTAAACCGACTCCGTTTAAAAAAGTAATCGACTGCCGTAGGATTATACTTTCCACTCCAGGCTTTCATTGTGTTGGATATGAATTTTACGAGTATTCCAGTGAACTTGATCATAAAGATATTTTAGAATACAAGTTTATTGGATGTCATTCAATTTTTCTATGATCAAACTGGCCTTTACAGTGTTTTCTTTTCTTTGAAAATAATTTAACATTAAAATAGCAGTCGCAAAGAATCTTAAAAGTTCAAGTTTTGAATGTTTTGCCGATTTCATCATAGCTGCAATTTCGATATTTTAACGGTCTTCAGGGTCATCACACACACTCAGTTATAAGAAGTAACGTCAGTAACTTCATATTCTAAAAAAATGTTATTTATCATTATTTTTATAATTATTAGCAACAGAGTAAGCAATAATTTTGGAGTTGGAGTTTTTAGTACGTATTTCTTTGATTGATTCGTTTTTTACAGTTCATCAACCCTTTGCGGATTATTTAAAGTCGAAACATATTTTTGGATTATAAGCGTATTTCTTTTTTCTTTTCTTTTGCATTAACATTTAAAAAAAAAATAACAATGATTTTTCCAGATACAAGTCCTACTAATTAGCCCCTAGCTAGAATGCACAGGTGAACTCATACCTTTCTTAAGGTTATTTGCGCTTGAATGTCTAAAGAATCTAACTGGAATTCGAACTCGGTTTGAGTTATCATTTCGAGACGTTATCCATTACACATCCGTTATTTCTTTGAAATAATATTATTTATCTAGAAACAAATTTCGATAAAGATAGCATTTTAAATATGATTAAAATGTTCATTTCGATATTATGTACTTTGCTATTCTTATCTGAAAGTAATTCACCTATATCTCTGATTGAAATCAATACAATGATTTGCAAAGTTTTAATAAACTTTAAAGTTTTAACGTAATTTAATGAGTTTCAAAAAGGTTTTCATCATTGATATGGCTGAATAGATTATTAACCAGTCTGTCACTTAAGAAACAGTATTATTAGTTTTTGTTCTATTTTTAATATGAAATTTCATAGATTATAAAGATTTTTGGGAGACAGATGTATTAGTATTATTATTTTGTTTTGTTTATCTGTAAAATGGAACCAATGTGCTCGGTGTCCACAACTTAGTATTACTACTACTACTGTCATTGCTGGCTTCACTCAGTATGATGTTACTGGAGATCTTACATTATTAGTAGAACTCTTCAAGTCGCTTTGACCTCAGACAGAGAGCACTATTCAGTTGGTAGTTCCGAGTAATGCCATGTCCCAACTCTGCAGAAATTGGCATTAGTAAGAACTGCGAACATTCTATGAAAAGTGATGTCTGAGGTTAAAGGGATTTGTGGGAGAACACCAATAATGTAAAGTTTCTTCTACTACTACTACTACTATTATTATTGCTGCTGCTGTTTGTTATCGAGTACACCCATCTGCTAGGGTCGCTAGCTAATCCCAGTTGCGAACGCCCGCTCAGGCATATTTGAGCCCCTTCAACACCTACAGAGCAACCTGCAGTTTACTGCAACTATGCCAAGTAGTCTTAGTTTAATCTTCCGGGTCAAATAGCGGAAATTACCCCTCGTCATCGGTTGTAATTGTTACATGACTAAATCCGTCTTCTGACCTGTGTTTTTAAGTGTCTTCTTCAGAACAAACTTTGACAGACCACCGGAAATAAAATAGACATTGCAAGTTGAGCTATCCGAGGTTTTCCGAACGAGTACTACTATTAATATGTGTGAGTATGTTATAGAATATAGGTTAATTTCAGTCTGACAGAATGATTAGGTAGGGAACAAACAGTTAAAGCTTAATAAATTTAAGATGTTTCGTTTTTTATTTTAGCATCAAGTGATAAATTTTATAAACGTTTTCCTATTTGTTCCTTATCTAATCATGCGTGTGTGTGCCTATCCGTGTGTTTTGTTTGTGTGTGTGTGTGTGTTTTCCTACTTGCTACTTATTTTAATTATTAAGTTTTGAATATTACTACGCAAAGGATATTGGCAATAAAATGCAGCATAATAGTAGATAGCCTCGCCTATCGTCTGGTTTACACTCCACTCCGGTAGTTTCGACAGGAATAGATCTTGGGGTGAAATGATTAAAAAAACTGTTTAGTTCAACACTGGCTAGTTCAAACCAAGAAAGTTGCTTAACTTAACAAGACCGTTAATATGAGCCGTATAAGTTTTGGTAAGTTTACATTTCATGTCCAAGAAGATATCTTCATTGTCTTTTAATTGGCAGTCCACATAATTCAACAGCTGGAAAGAGAACGGACAAAATTTCAGGATAATGACTCACAATCTTTTTCTAGAGCCCTACGTTTATTTTACCTATACATTTTTTTTTTTAATATGCTGTCAGTGTCATATTTTATATCTTTTTGCTAGCTTTTTTCTCTCATATACACAACTTAGTAAAAATCTATTTTGGAATTTTACAAGCTTGAAGAACGTAAGATAGATCTCTTGCTCGTCATCAGGCACGTTTTGTCATAGTCAAACGATTGCTGCTGCTGCTGCTTGGATAACGCTTTTTATCTCTCCTGCTGCTATGATTTCTTCGCTGACGATTCGCGGTTTCAAAGTCCCCGTTGTCATCGTATCAGTAGTAGTAGTAGTAGTAGTAGTAGTAGTAATAGTTGTAATAATCCTAAGATGATGGCCATCTTATTCAACCGTAATATAAGAAAGCTCAAGCGGTTCGAAATAGTTGATTTTCTTACATGAAAATGCTAGCACTGTAACTAAAATCGTCTTATTACAAGTAAAAACGAAAAAAAAGAGAAGAATCATTTATTAAGTAATAATGAAAATAAGTTAAAAAAAACGACGCAGAAAGTCAATTCAAAGTTGCTGATCACAATTTTGGACCAGAATTGTGATCAGCAACAAATTCGTTCATTGAAAATCAAAATTTTTGGCTATTATCATGGATTTTCAATGAACGAATTTTCATGAATATGCATTTTTCAGTTCGCGTGTTGCTATATAAATAAAATAAAAGCATTCCTGATATTTTATAAGTTGATAACTGTTATATGCGTTATTGCATGATGTTAGTTATCAGAATTCAAATTCCATCGGTGGCTGTTCACTTCGACTGATGCTTTTAGAAAGGCATGAAACCATCTATTTTCACCCATTTCTGCTACGTATGCTTACGGAATGCATGTACAGAGGCATGTGTAACAGTCAGCATATTTTATTGATAACGTGCATGATTTGCTTTCATAGAGAAAACAACGAAAGGCAAAAGGTTGTACATGAACCGAAACAAATTTTGATTAAAAAAATCTGATCTGGATGTTTGAGTTTAAGAATTAATAGTTTTTTTTTTTAAGGCTTATCAATCGTTTGTGAGTTATTTAAAGACGAAATATATTTTGGATTGTAAGAATAATAAGTACCTTTCATAGATTCGCTAAAGAAATGAGCATAAATGAAAAATAAACTTAAAACAAAGTTTTATCGCCAAAATATTTGTTGTTAAGAGAAAAGACCAAAGGAGTTTTTTATTATTAAATTATATTTTTAATCCTTTCTAACATTGAAAATTTTGGTAAATTCTTTTGTTTTACTTGCGTCAGCTAGTGACCATAAGTTAATATGGAACATTTTAGCGTCTTTTTTCGGTGAAAAACACATTGATTTGAAAATTCTTGTAAAAATTTCGGATTTTAATGAAACCCTTAGGACTTGTTGACAAATGAATTAAAATATTTTAGAAACTTTTCCTTTTTCAGAAAATCTTTAAAAAAAATATAATCTTAAACGTTATTTTAATAGATACCCGTACTTGAGTAGACGCTCTGTTATTTTTTTTGTAAACAGTAATGGTTTCTCCTGCAAAGGGGGCGCAGGTTAGAATCCTGCCAGAGGGTGCATTTTCTTTAATTAGCTTTCTCAAGTGTGTAGGCCTGTAAACGAAATAAATACTGTTTAAATTAAAAAAAAATAAAAATAAGCTTTGAAGTGTATTTCTAAACTGCGAGTGAATATTACATTAACAATTTTTTCGAGAATAACAACCATTTTTTCCAGATACAAATCCTACTATTTAACCCATAACTGGGAGATATGGATTGATACCATGGATATCTGCGCACAAGTGAATGCAACGAACACGACTGGAATTCGAACTCGGCTCTCCGATTTCTCACTTCTAGCCACTAACAATTACACCACCAACACATCCTTTGAGTTAAGGAATTATCATTAATATATACTGATTTGTTCAAATTATTGTTTTTATGTCCAATGTCAGAGTGACAAACTTTTGGCCGTTGTACACTCCAGCCTTCATCAAGTGTCCGTCATATTCAGACATGTTCACGAAATTACGAAGCGAACTTTTTATCTCATCCAAAAGAGTAGACTATTTTCATTCTGTTGTCCATGTTCGAAAAAAATCTCGTCTTAGGTTCTTTGTTAGCAGTTAAAACAGGCTCCTGTAGAAGGCAGGAGAGCACAACGGGCGAATCATTGTCATTACAATAATTAAGATGAGAATTCCTGTTCGAAAAATAAAAAAGAAAGAAATCAGTCTGTAACAGTGATTCTCCAAGAAGCGGTTGGTACGTGGTTCCCGAAGTAGGAATTTTAAAATTAAGAGAAAGAATTCCAAATCAAAGGGAAGGAATTCTAGGCAGGAGAGAAACTGGGAAGGAATTCCAATATAAATATAATAAGTATGTATAAGTATACTGATGAAAAAACTTACTAGATAATAATCCAAATTCTGTGAAAAATTGATGAAAACTGAAATCGCAAGGGGCGGCATATGACCTGGTACCTTGAGATCACTGGTGTATAATAAAAGCTGACTTCATTTTGAGTTTTTAGAGACAATTTAACTTTTGTAGCTAGATACTTAAATATATCTAGACTTGTATAAAGGAAAACATACTGTATTTGATGGCATATGAAAAACACCTTTTTTTTTTAAAAAAAAATGTCTCCAAAAATCGCCATTATATGCGTTTTAAAAATTGTCTTATAAACGAAGATGTAACTCCCGGAAATGTAGGCTACAATTTTATCTCACACCGTCAAACCTGACTCTATAATGACATTATTATTATTATTGATAATGTAAAAGAAATGATCATAACAAAGTACCAGTGACGTTCGTCGGGACCAGCTGATCCATCAAATCTAAATATGCCTCAACATACTCTTACCATTAACCAGGCAAAAAATACAGAAGAAAAAGACGTAACTGAAAGCAAATACTGGTAATGGTAAAACACAAACCTGGGAAATATTCCTGTCACCCGAAGCAGTCAGAAAAGCAACTTCTTATTTTATGCTTAGTTATACCGCCAGCTTGCTTTTTATATACAGTTATGTTTTCATCTATAGTTAAAGTGCTTTTGTAAAGTACTGTAATGTGCTGATATCTGCTCTAAATATTACATACTAACACTAAACACTTTATCTCTGACTATTCACTTCCGTAATGGGTGGCGGGTACGTGTAATAAACCCGTACATCTTTTATTTCGTCAAATACAGTAATTAAAATGTTTAAATTCTGGAAATTTTCATTTATTTTCGAGAAGAGCTGCCTTTTAATGTTTTATGGCAAATCATTGTTTTTAAAGGATTTAGTCTGTTATAGTCGTGACATAACGCTTAGCAGTGTAGAAAAGGGAAACAGCGAAATGAGTTCGAATAATGTTCATTTCACACTTATTTTTCTTTCACAACCATCACTAGATATAGTGACAAAATTTCTTGTCAATGGCATAGCTGATAGAGAAGAGCAAATGCATGAGCAAATCCCACTTCTATAAGTGTCTTACCTACCCAGGTAGTAGCAGAACAGCTGTTATCCCAATTGTCAGTTTTGCGACATTTACTTTAAAAAATGTAGTCGCGTCTTAATTTAACAGGATTAATGAATTCTTAAACATCTGCTAACATTTATAAACTTACCCGTGGAAATCAAAGTTGTAATGAATGCTTTCTGGGTTTCACTCGCTTCCTCCTACACCACAGGTAGCTGTTAAACAATATGCCAGTATATTTGTATAAATATGCTGAAATATATTGGGTCGGCCAAAATGTTCGTTATGTTTTTGTCATTAGAGGGTATGAAGAACGTTCAATCTTAGAATCGTTTTAGACAGATCGCTTTTGTATCGTATTACAAAAAAAGAACTTGTCATATCAGAGTGCATTTTCAACAATTATGTTAAAAAGAAAATAGCGTATTTTTGTGTGTGATTTGTTGCTTAAACGAAATGAAAATATTCAGTTTTTGACAGAATTGGCACGGGCAAAGTAAATATTTTACAAAAGCAAAAGATTGACGGACAAGGAAGTGAAACAAAGCGACATTAACGATACCAAAGACCGGTTTTCATTTAAAAAATGTGATGCGGTGTACAGAGTAGAATTGGAAGGGTCTCCACTACTATGAGGTCCTTCCAAAGAGCAATGAATTGATTTGAATAACTACTACACCCAATTGACAAGCGACAATGCTTGACGATACACGATAAACCTCTTTCATGACAGAGGACGCAATCTAAGTGATTAAGTAATATGTTACGACGCAAACCAACTGTAAACATTAGACGATAGCATTTCAGTAGTCAATGAACCAAATTTTATTCATTTGATTTCCTTCCAAGATAGATTATAGATTATTATATGTTTTATATTAGTGTGACACTGAGGCTGTGAGGTGGTTAAACATTAATTCTAAGCAGAAAAAGGGTTAAGCCCAAAATGAATTATAAACGGGAAGATAGAGAAAAAGAGAATGATAATGTAGAAGTGAAGGAAAGGCCATCTTGGATGCCTCACTCCTACGAATTGGATTGATGCATCAAGAGTTTGCTTTTTTATCTATCGAAAATATGGCAGGCGGGTAAAGAAAATTAGGAAATGGCTTTATCTCTTTCTTGGGAAATTAGAAAGATACATGTCATTGGCGGAAATAAAAGCAAACGGGAATTACATTTTCATTAGCGAAAATAAATTGAGAAATGGAAACAGAGAATGAACCCGCTGCGCGGTTTAGGATTATGAATGTCGATCCGTCATAACAGGCAGGTGATCTGGTTTATGTTTTCGCTAAGACGGCGTTCAGCCCAAGGATGGAAAACAACGTCTCTCTTTGTTGAGAATTTACATAAAGAAATATATTTTCATTGACGAAAACAATTTTTTATCTATCACTCGGAAGGTTAAAATGAGAAGATTTGTGTTTTTTTGCCGGACAAGTGTGTCCAGAAAAGGAATCAGAACTTGAATTAATGAAGAGAATAAACCACGTCTTTTCTCTGGCGCACTTTAAAAATTAGATTTGTAACAAAGACAGTTATGCCAGACCTTTCTCTTCTTATGTATCTATTAGGTTGTTACAAATATTCGTTCGTTTTTTTTCTGATCTTCCGCGAATGATCTCGAAGAATAATCTCTCGTGGATTTTTTTTTATTTCTTAGTAACTCTAGTCATACTCTAAAACTGTTATCTAGCGTTATTGAAATTTGATATCAGATTAGACACCCCTTTGATATGGAGTGACAAGTAGACCAGAATGAGCATGTTCAACATCTCTTTGTTTTAAATAACGGTCACAAAGCTGCTCAAGACATTTCTGCTGCATACGGAAATGGCCTCCTTACCGACAGAAATTATTTTCCCGTTTCAAAGAGGGCAAGTTTGAACTCACAGAATCTCTACGGTTTGGCCGACCTGTTCAGTTTGATTAGAAACAATTGCACGCGCTGATTAAAGAACCGCGCCACTAGGTAATTGGCTCAGAGGATGGCGATCTCTCATGTTACTGTCGCTTGTCATCTTCACTCAATGGGTAAGATCCAGAAACACGGCGCATGGGTGCCACACGCATTGGCCGAGAAAAGCAAACTCCAGCGCTTCTCCATTACCCCTAGTTTGTTCGCTCGACAACAGGCTACTTGTGGATATAAAGAAAGAGCTCGGTTGGGAAGTTCTGCCACAGCCATCACATTCTCCTGATTTACCCACTTCAGACTACCACCTTTTCGGTAGCTTTCTAACAATTTGAAGGATGTTTCGTTCAACAATGATGTGGAGCTTAAAACGTGGCTTGATGAAATTTTCGAGTCAGAACCTACTGATTTCTATTGTCGATATATTGAACAGTTGATCGTTGGTAGGAGGTCGTAAACAATGAAAGGGAATACATTGTTGAAGGATTCATGAGAGAAAAGTGTTATAATGAATTACAAAAAAAAAAAACGAACAAATTCCTGAAACAACCTAATAAATCAAATATTATCACCAAGCATCCTCCGCGTTTACAACTTAACAGCACTTTTGTTGCTATCAATTAGAAATACAACTTCCTTAAGAATACATAATCAACAGATTTGTAACTTCATACTCAGTAAATCCTTGAAGTTATGATGGGAATTCAAATATTCATTCTAACATGTCGAGTATCCTACAACAACCAGTCTTTCAACATGAAACGCATCTTAATTTTACTTCTCAAAAATGCCGCTGACGAGGTTGTTCTCACCCTACCTCGTCCGGAATAATGTTATTTTCTGACCTAATACCCAAATATCATAAATGAGACATAGCATAGGCATTTGAAATATGACGAGACAGTTTGAAGAATTTTTTTTATATAAATAAGCTGTAAATGTCCTTTTGCGATGCCAGAGCACGTGCGTGGCCGATGATGGCATCTGGAAAACGGGTAACTAAATAAAATTAATAGACAGGCTGAAAGGTTAATTGCCAAGGAGAGAGAATATTTTTTAATGCCATATCAATTCAGGACGTAGGCGAGCAAAGCTCACCACAGATTCCTTTTCTTTATTATCTGTGTATCACCATGGCTTGGAAGAGATAGTGAAGTGTTTTCCCGTTGCCTCTCCACGTTTTTCTATCTCTTAGACTGATTGCCATCCAAGCCTAGAGAATCCAATTTACTCTGTTATTTAAACAATACATACGGGGGAAAAAAGAGGCGTATTCACGCTTTTACCAAGAGCATTTATGGACGGCTGGAGGCGATACTGGAATTTGAAATTGACGCACCGATTCACCATCAATATCCGTTGCATTACTCGCAACCCCACCGAGAAATAATATACTTATTTAGGAGAGCTTTATATATTAGGTCATTTTTATATATAATAAATTTATCAACACAATGGTTAAATGAAATTTTATATAACATTTTCATTTTACAATGACCAAATTCAAACACCCTTGTAACAGGGTTACGACCCTGAAATCGACATTTAATTAGTAGAAATGTAAAAATAGCGTTTGAGGGTTAAAATTTTTAAATAAATAATAAATTAAAACATGATTTGGCAAATTCAACTTTTTCGCTGGCAGTCATTTTCCGTGAGGGGAGCAAACGAACCAGATTCGATAACACTCCCACACTTCCTCGAACACACAGACACAGTGAACGGGGAGAACACCTCAAGCGCCATTTCCTAGAATTTAAATTCTGTTGGCTTATTTTTTCTCTTTACATTAAATCCTGTTAAGCTTACAGAATGCGTTTGGGCTTATTTATCAAAACCGACCATCAACACTCGAAGCAACCAGAAGCAAAGGGTTACCACGCTATGTGGGAGATCAGTTTCATATATCATGTCAGGTTCTATGCAAATCAATGTTTTCACGATAACATTGGTATTCGTTTGAACAGGAGTAGAGGTTTATCCCTTGTTTTCTGTATAAGATTGGGTTTTCGGTTCCTTCTAAAGTCTACTTTATAATTCTAACGTCTCCATCTGAACTCTATTTTGAATTTTATTTACTTTTTTTTCTTCTCAATAGGAGTAAATAGGTTCGCCTATCGACCAGTTCACACATATCGCCGGTCTTTTGAACAGGAGTATAGGTTTATCCATTAGTTCCTGTTTAGGATTGGGTTTCCGGTTCCTTATAAAGTTTTCTCATTCTCTTTCACGCCAAGTAGCTCCTTGCGTCTTAGTATCATTGTTGCTTTGCTTTGGAGAATTGAAAAAAAAAGAAAAAAAAAAAGGAAATGCTGGTAATTTTTTCAGGATATATGATAAATACACCATGTGAATTATCAATTATAATATTTGTTTTTATTAGAAATATATGCAATGAATTATTTAGTGGTGGGAGAGTTTATTATCGAATTCAAGCGTTGTATATCATATTTAAATAATTATAACAGTATGGGGAATGTTATTTATTTTTTGATTTCAAATATACAAAGACTGCTAAGTGCCATAAGAAACATATAACCTAAAGCGAGAAATAAGATATTGCAAAAGAAAGGAAGGATGGGAATACAATGCTGGAAACTGTAACAGAAGTCACAGAACAATTACAAAAGAAACTGAAAACACTGACAAGAACAAAAAAGATGGTTTCAAGAATGTCACAAAAAAAAATTAAATGGATAATCAGCAAGAAAATTGAATTGACCCACAACAAAATATTTGAAGAAGCTAGTATTGCAAATCTAAACAGACAGCAAAGATTCATAATATTAAGAACATGAAATCAACCATTTTCACTCTATTAAGTAAAGATCACAAACAGAAACATGTAAACTGAACATAGAAGGACATGAAAACTGATTTCTCAACAGTACTTTTTAGTAATGAATATAGAGCTACATTGGATGAGCCTGGTGGCTAGAGGTTAAATACTTTATGGAATTAGTCAGCCAACATAATTTAGGATACAACAGAATGAAGAAGGTAGAGTAATGTAATGTCGGAAGTAAAATTATTATCTCTTTTAAAGTCAATGATGGTTCAAAATAAATGCATAAAATTATTCTAAGTTCTTAGAAAAGATATCTTATTTAATCATTTTAGAGTAGCAAAGGTTATAATAAAGATACATTAGGCTAAAGAGTATGTTCATGCAAGACAATATCTTCTCTAAAGCTTGCTTTTGCCCACCTTGCCAAAAATGTTTTTAAAGACACCAAATTAATGAAATGGCCACCAGCCTCTTCATATATTGATCCAATATAAAACTTGTGGTCCATCAATTAAAAAGATGGATAGATAGAAAACAATAAGCAAAGAGGATTTATTGAAAGTGAACAAAAACTGCTGCAAATAATGTTAAAGTTAAACAGTAGAAAGTTTAAATCAGAGAATGAAAGATTGAGGGATGTTATAGAATGTCAATGAGACTAGATTAATATGTAAGCTAACCATGTATTCAGGTATACAGATTACTGCATTAAGCAACTATATGTTTTTATAGATTGCATTTTTATTTATAAAAAATAATTTAAGTTAGACTGAGTTAGCACAATAAAACCTGACACTCCCAAACAAGTTATAACCAATATTTTATAAGGATATGTTATAAACTGAAACTCACAACATATAAAGCGTGCGATAGGAAAATTGTCGCCATTTTATACTTTTAATTTTGTGCATACATGTTGTTTTTGATTTTGTTGACTGCAGAGTATAGTAGGGTTAGTTAGGCACTGTCTGTGAGAAAAAGTGCACCGTGATGAAACTTACTCTGCCAGAAATTTGGAAACAGCATGCTGTACTGCTTGGCATTCATGCCGGAAGCTCCAATATGAACATTTCAAAATGTTTGAGTGTCCATCTGAAGATGGTGTGGATGATCTAGAAAGAGTTGGATGATATATGCAGTCAACATCATGGTGTTTGGAGTGATCACTAGTGATGGCAATGTTATGCCTCCATTCATCTTCCCACAGAGCCTCAGAATCAACACAAAAGTCTACATCAAGTGCCTTGAGGAGGTAGAGATGCCCAGGGTCAAAAGGGTGGCTGCTGGAAGACTCTATGTTTTGCAACAGGACTCTGCACCATACCACACAAGCAGGGGAACCCAGTCATGACTATCAGACAATTTCTGCGACCACATCCCCCTTTACATCTGACCACCTAACTCCTCAGATTACAAACCCTTGATTATTATGTATGGGGCACAGTTGAGTGAGAGATCAATAAAACTCCTTGTAACACCAAAGATGAACAGAGGGGCAAGGATTATGGCAGCATTCACCAACTTAAACAAGAAAACCATCAAGAAGAGTTGCAGGAGATATCAAAGTTATCTGGAGGCTGTGGTTGAAGTCAATGGCGATTTTATTGAATAAATTTACTCTTTAGTATTTCAAGATATTTTTGTGCAATTTTGGTAAATATATCTGTTAAAATGAGATGTCAGTGTTATTTTAATTTTTGTGTAATTTACACAAAAATTTATCCATTGCACACAGTATAAAAATATATAAAAATAAGTTTAGCCTAAAGATTTTACAAATATCAGTTGGTTAATGAGAATTTTATGATGATAACATTAACTTGCATAATAAAATCTGACATAATGCATACAGGCATCAATAATTTTATAAATAACCTTTGCACATATATATGTGCAATTTGTACAATTTATTCTGTATATTCTTGTCTTTTGGGTACCTTGAGATGGTGTAGTGGTTAGCAAAAAATATAAAGGATAATTTTGTCTTCATATATCTTAAAAAAGAACATACCAAAGGAACTGATACCATGTATATGTCAAATTTCCACTTTAAGCACAACCTTGTGGTGTGTATATATATATATATATATATATGCACTGACCCTAATTTCCCTTTTTAATGCAATGGTGAAGGTACAGCCTGAGTGGTTGTCCCACTAAAACTCAGCTATGGTCAATTTGTGTCTCTCCTCCCATAAAGCGACCAAGAATCAATGACTCTCTCTCTCTCTCTCTTATATATATATATATATATATATATATATATATATATATGCACTGTCAGATTTTATCATACAAGTTAATGTTCTTCAAAATAAAATTGGTATTAATCAACTAATGTCAGCCAAACTTTCATCATACTAATATTTACATGAATAATATATTTGTAGAGATTCAGTTTATGTCTCGCCTTATTAAAAATAATGATAAAAACTTGTTTTATGTATGTCAGTTTTTATAATGCAAAGTGAACCAGACATTTTCATTTTACAATGAGCTCCTTGAGATCCTATAACCTTCAATGATCTCTCACCACTTGAGTTTGTTAACTTTTCTACTGTTTTCATGTTACTTGCAACAGTTTTCATAGGTCTTCTTTGTTTGAATATCATTTTCTATTCTCCTAAATTTCTCTTTTAATGATGGATCACAAGTTTTTTTTATCAGATTAATATCTGCAGAGACTGGGGACAATTCTATTAATCTACTGAGAAATGATCAGTTTTGCAGAATAATCTTTGACTCTCCTAATAAAACCTGATATATAGTAAATGCACTGTCATTCACTATAAGTCAATAAATTAATAAAAGTTCAATCAACTTATCTTTCAAAGTTTCATGGACAAACTGATAATCATAATCAAAGTGTCCAATAAATTTATTGAATTATTTTTTAAAGCAATAAAGCCATTAAGATGCAAGGAGTTACTGAGTGTGAAAGAATATGACAAAAATATAACATTAAGGAGAGAGGACAAAAGAACAGAAATTATGGGAGAAGAAACTGTTAGCATAGAACTTATGGTTACATCTAGCAATTACAACTGCAAAATAATGAGACCTAACTGCTAATCCAGTACTACACTTAAATTTGTAAAGTCAAGGTAGCAGACAGGTAAACAATATTATTTGATTCTTTTAATATAATTTCGCCATCATAAATATTTTATTAAGTCAATTAAGATAAGTTGACTGAACTTTGATTAATTTATTGACTATTGTCACCACAGTTTGCTACTGAGCACTTTCTTGACAAAAATTCAACTGACATTAAAATACATTAAAGTCTAATAATTTTACATCTTTTGATTTGTATTATATCATGATCACAAATCTTGTAACCTATTAAAGTCATAGGGGCACCACATGCACTGCAGCCATAGCAGCAGTGGAGTGTCTTAGGCAATATAGTCTGACTGAGCCCAACACTCTCCAAGCTGGCTTGAATTCAGAGTTTCCCTTCTCTTAAACTGGTTGCCAACCAAGGCTCTATGTCCCAGTCTACCTTGCTCTTTATGCATAACTGGGGACAAGAGATGGATTCATACCTTTCCCAAGGTTATTTGATTGCAAGAGAATGTAATTTGAGTGGAATTTGAACTTGGCTCTCATTTTGAGCCACTATCCATTACACCACCATGTATCCAGTTTGTATTATATAAAGTTGTGGTACCCCTGTGGAACTAAATGTATATTTATTATTAGCACATATATATATATATATATATATATATATATATATATATATATATTAGTACAATAATGAGTATTATATATAATATATATATATATATATATATATATATATATATATATATATATATAATATATATATATATATTTTTTGGTATAAGGACCTATAATACAGATAGAAGCTTACTCTTTTTTATTTTTTTTTGTTTTATTTCTTTTTCACATGGATTTAATTTCTTTTGCAGATTAAAAAAAAACTGAGAGTTTTGGCGATTAACAAAGATGGCTCCAGGATTGAACAACGGTCAGTTATCAAGTTTTTGGTTGCTGAAGGGTGCAAACCAGTTGAAATTCATAGGAGAATGTCAACTGTGCATGGTGCCACATGTTTCAGCAAAAAAAATGTCTACAAGCAGGATAAATTATTTAAAGAAGGACAGAGCCGTGTTGAGGATGAAGACAAGCCTGGGAGGCTTACAGAAGTGAGGTCTCCTGAGGTGATCGAATCAGTCAATGACCTCATTCAGTCTGACAGAAGGGTGACAGTGGATGACATTGCAAGGACTTTGAGCTTATCTGTTGGGACAAACGCAGGGGTCATCAGTCAGAAGGAGTCATCTTGCATCATGACAACGCAAGGCCTCACATAGCAGCCCAAACGGTGCAGACCATCAACAAGCTGGGCTGGGAACTGGGCTGGGAACTGCTCCCTCATCCCTATACAGCCCAGACCTTGCCCCTTCAGACTTTCACCTGTTTGGTCCCTTGAAACCGTTCACAAGAGGCACGAAGTTTAAAAGTGACGATGAAGTCAAAAGTGTTGTGAGCAACTGGCTGAGACATCAGTCCAAAGATTTTTATGCTGAGGGAATACAGAAGCTTGTGTACAGATGGGAAAAGTGTGTGACAGTGCTGGGAGACTACGTTGAAAAAAAAAAGAAAAAAGTAAGCTTCTATCTGTATTAGAAGTCCTTATAACGAAAAATTCACCTTATTTATTGAATGACCCTCGTACAATAATATTCTGAATCTATTTCGATGCAATTATCAACTTTAATGTATCTATACTTTACTGACAATAAAACATTACCATTTCTATGAAAGACCCAACCTCTTGCACTGGTATAAAGACCATCCAATGTTGCATGAAATTCAACACTAAAAATGACAGTTGAGAAATCATTTTTCATGTAATTTTTCATTCTATATAGTCTTTTCTCCTCTGATATTTATTTAATGGTAATAGTTTGATGTTCTTGAGTCAATGTTTTTAAGCTATTAATGACCCCTCCCCCCCCCCCACTGTAAAATCTAGACATACAGCCATCTCATGTTGAAACATCAGTTCTTGTACAATCACCAAAGTTAAGCAATGTCAAACTTAGTCAAAGTAGGAGCTGTAAGCTTGGGTGTGCAGGTGGTGTAATGGATAATGGCTTAGAATTGGAAATCGGAGAGCCATATTCCACTTCCATTTGGGTTTGTTGTATTCACTTATGTGCAAATACCTTTAAGAAAGGTATGAATCCACCTATTCCCTCTGCTATGGGTTAATTAGCAGGAATTGTATTATTAAATCATTAAAATCTAAAAAAAAAATTCTTAAAATCTAAAAATGTTTTTTGGCTTTAAATAACTTACAAAAGGTTGGTATGCAGTAAAAAAACAAATCAATAAATCATGTAAATTAATTTATAAAATAAAATCCAGTCATAATTGTAGGATTCTACCTATAACCCATAAAATCCCACCAACCTATAAATGGGATGGTGGGTGTTCAAAGGTTTGTATCAATTGCAATTTTTTCTTTGTGTACATTTGCAACACCATCTTCTTCTTCCTAGTTTCTTGCTATTTGCTTTCTTCTTAATTACTCTTTTGTCTCAAATCACTTTTTGTGACATTCTTAAAGCCAGTTTGGTTTTTCTTTTGGATTGTTTAACTTATTTAAAATTTTATAAATTAATTTTCCAGCACTCAATGTCTTTTACTGTATTCTGTTATTATTTTGAAATTAAATCTTTCTGATAACCTATGTCAGTCTTCATTTATCTGAAATTAAAAAATAAATATCAAGAACTAACATATACATTTGTTTCCAATATTATGAACAATACAGAAGTTGCAAAATAAATTCTCCTAAAATATTTCCAATAAAAACAACATATTTATCATGCAGATATAATATCCTGAAAATGTTACCAACATTGGTTGTTTAACAAAATATATATATATATATATATATATATATATATATATATATATGTATGTCATTCACAGACGGTACTGTTTCGCTGTATCACAGCTCCTCAGTGCGACTAGACTTCCGAATGCCTCAAGCCAGGATTGAAACTCAACTAATTTGGTGTCAGCCAGAGCTATCTTCACTTGGTAGAGTTACACAACTAAATCTAGCGTATTGTTTTTACAAATGTAAACAAATGCCAATCAGCCAAAGTGCTCCATTCATTTTACTGAAGAGCTTTGCATTAGTGCAGGTGGCTGTTGTTTATAGCACATGCACACACACACACATATATATATATATATGTATGTATATATATGTGTGTGTGTGTGTGTGTGCATGTGCTGTTTAAAATTTTCTATATTTATGGAGTAAAAGTCCCAATACCAAGGATAGGAGTTTTGGAAATACACACCTTAAACAATCATATATATATATATATATATATATATATATATATATATATATATACATTCACTTGAGTAGCTGTTTCCCATTAATCACAGCTTTGTGGAATCAACTTCCAAGAGAATGCTTCTCCAGTCACTACAATGTTAACCTGTCCAAGCCTAGGGTTAAGCATTATCTTCCTCATATATTCCCATAAACTGTGCCTCTTACTCTGTAATCCTCTACCTCGAGTGGCTCTTAAGCCTTGTACAGAGTGAACATCATTGTAAAATATTTAAATGTACATTGAAGTCAACACCAACCAACAGCTTGTCTCCTGTTTAAATGCATTGTCAGGCCTGATGATGGCGTTTAAGCATGAAACAGACTGTCGCTGCTGACTGTTGATGTCCACTTTTATATTTACATACACTATCTCTGATATGGAACACTTTAACATAAATAGAGCATAACTATATATATATATATATATATATATATATATATATATATATATATGTATATAAAAAGAAAGAACAATAAGATATATAATCCGGTGTTCTTATTGATATTTTTATTTTTACAAAATAGTGCTCAATGTAAATTTACAGAGCATTAATAAATTTTGGAATTTCTCTGAAGAACATTCCTAATACCATTGTGTAGCAAAAAAAACATATTTTAAATCAGTTAATTTATAATATAAATATATATATATATATATATATATAGGTGTAAATATGGATATAAAATGAATAATTACAGATTAGCAACTGTATATATGTCTTAGCAAGCATACACAAGTAAGCAAATAATATTTACTTTTAATATAAGATATAAACAAAACGGTGTTCAGTGTGGTTAGACAGTGCTAAGAAGTATATATTGATAAATATACATATACCTGTGTTCGAAGTGCAATTTAAAGTTCCATGGTACTACCAACTCATCAGGCACAAGGTGTTACTATAAAGGGAATATATATATATATATATATATATATATATATATATATATATAAGGGTATATATATATAAATAAGGGTTATATATATATATATATAAGGGTTATATATATATATATATATATAAGGGTTATATATATATATATATATATATATATATATATATATATAAAGGGGTTATAAATAAGTGGTATAAAGTGTATATACCGTTACATGTTATATTCACTCATTTTTACAAGTGTATGGAGCACTGTTTCCTGGTCTGATTTCATTTAACTCTGACCGTTAACCTTTTATGTCTTATACTCTTTATAACTTAATAAGGCATAGATAGTGTGTCTCGTTCTGATGTAAATGTCTAGATCTCATAGTCATAGAACGAGTTCAGTTTGAAATTCACTTAAGACTGCATGGACCAACAGATATGTATAGAAGCCCAGAGGGCAGAACGACTGTAACGTTTGGATAATAATAACAACAAAGATGAGGACAAATGTCCAAAAACAAATCAAATGACAACAAATCCTCATTTCAGAATCTCAGAACGAAAAGAAAAGGTATTTTTTAATTTGTTTTGTTTTTGTTTTTTTTAAAGAAAATGAAGCACTTAAAAACTTTTATGAAATTAAACTTTACAATTGTAATAAAGGAAATTCATTTATTTTTTATTTTTATTGAAACATTTTGTTTAAATTTGTCGTAAAATATAGTCCCAACCAAAGACATATCTCCAGCCACACCAAATAAGAGTAAGACTCCTCCTCTCGCCGTTTCATTTTCCCTCCGACATTGGTTTGCTCGGTTCTTGTACAGTCTATTGATAAAGATCGCACAACTTCATTTCAAAAGTAAAATTAATTTGTTAATCTTGAATGTAAATAAAAAATGACCTTCTTGAAATAACTAAGAAAAAGTTATCTTTTTTTCCTTTCATCTGCTGTCTTTATGCTTACTGCTACGACCCCGATGTTGAGTTGCAGTTTGCGTCTTGTCTTAGTAGTAGCAGCGATGAGTAGTACGACTATTACTATATTTTATCACAAGCAGCAGTTGTAATAAGACTTTCGTCGTTGTATACGGAACAATCTGCTGTCAGCGACGAAAATATCAAGCATTTTTAGGAAATATTAAAACAACCACACATTTCTTGTTTCTCCTTGTTTTAGTTCAGTTTTTCTTGTCTCAGTTAAGCAGAACGACCCAAACATTATTCCCCTCACAAATCATTGATTGAACGTTGTTTCAAATCAAATGTTAATTTTGTTTAGAACAGTAGCAATCAAAATTAATTTAACTGGTTTATTTGTAGAACGATTTTGGTTTATGCAATAACCTACTTTAAAATAAAATGATCTACACATACCTTCATGTTCCATAGGCTATTTATTTATCGCCCTGGTATAAGGGATATCTTTGTTGAATGTCCAATATTTAAAATGTCCATTAGTTTTCCACAATACTGCGCATGCGTATTTGAAATTTTAAAAAATGCACTGATCAGTAACACGCTATGGATTGGGGTTAATTGCTGAAGAAATGCTAAAAAATAAAAGTATATTTTGCGCCAGAAGTATAAAGGATATGTATATGAAATACTATAAGACATACATAATTTAATTTATTTTTATTTAACGTATTTATCGGGTAAGTAAATCGATAGCAAATTTTATTATTTATTTTATTATTAATTCAATTGTATTTCATTGCATTTTTTGTCGTAGTAGCTTTATGAGAATTGTTATCAATCAATTTGATAACAGCAATATACACTACACTAGTCATTCATTGCTGAACGGTAGGTAACTCATACACTTGTTTAAGCATTAGTTTGTGCTGGAATAGGGGAAGAGCGCAATTTGGCACAGTTTTATGACCTTTACAGTTAAGATCCGCCTTACTACGTCTACGAAGTCGAATCAGCCACATTCTCTTCATATTCCATTTGTAAGAAGGTAGTTCTATCAGAATTAAATTAGAGAACCACTACTACAATGTCTTACAAGTTCACGTTCTAACCTCTTTTCTGATCTTTGCCCCAACTGTCATCCCCGCTTTCAAATCTGTCTCCCGAAGCCTTGATCCTTATCAGATAAGAATATATTTTCTAACGAACGAGAGAGCTGAAAAATATTAAAAGGAATATGACCACCCCTGAGTTGACCATGGTGTCATAAACTTTTTAACGCTCACATCTTGTCGGACTCTTGCTTCCAAAACCAACTCCCAAACCTATTTTTCTTATTTTCTGACGAATAAGAGGTCCGGGAAAATGTATAAGCAATTTTGGAGGGAGAAGTTCCTGATATTTCTGATTCTTCTAATCTCGATAAATACGGAGAATGTGCGCTTCTTTGGCGGTGAGTATTTGGCATCGTCTGCGATGATATCAGGTCGGTGATAGTAACACCGGTCATCTTTGGAACCTGTTTCAAGGAAGAAATGTACATACTCAACAAGAGCTCTGAAAAAATCTTATGTGTTAACCCCTTAATAACGATTTACTTCCTTAAAGAACTTTTAGGCGCCCAGAGAAATATTTTTTGAGAGAGCCTTTATATGAACATTTTTTCTTCCTTTAAGTTAAACGGCTTTTCTTCTCCATTTCCTTCTCTCATATTTGTGTATATCCCTTTACTTATTTTCCTATATGTAAATAAACATTTTCTTCTTCTATTGTTACACCCCGAACAAGTGTTTGAGTCTTTATTATCCACCTAAAAGAGAGAATAGTCCGCTCTAAACTTTCAAGCCGTTGTTGCTTGAATTATTTACACTATTCGGACTGTTATCCTCATCTTCATTGCCACATTCACAACGTTTCGGCCGTTGTACACTCCGGCCTTCTTAGGTAATTGGAATTTCGAACCGAATCCTTTATTCCGTCCACCGGGGTAGATCGTTCTAGTTCCACGTGCCATGACTCTTCCGGGTGACTCAATTATTTCCCTTTAACTGAACTATGCAAGTTTTGGTTCACCGCTGCTGTGACCCGGTATTGAACTCACAACTCTCTGGATCTAGTCACTGGATCTAACCAACGTCTTTATCCACGGTTGCTTTTATCGGTTCTGTCACCTTTAACTTTAACCCTTTCATGTGGGAAATTTGGGGCAAATTTCCTACAGTTCCGCTCAGACAGCCTCTTTCCAAGCATCGCTGCTTTGGGAACAAACTCCTGTCTGGTCTTCCTCGAACACTACAACCTTTACCTCTTCAAGTCCATGGTCAATCGTTATCTATCCTCCATATCCTACTAACTTTCGCTTCTTACTGCCTCCTCTTACGTCCATACCACATAGCTCATTCTGTAACTCTCTACCGTGAGTGGCTCTTGGGACTTATATTCGATGAATATTTTTTTTTTTTAAATGGTGGAATAGTTGAACTTTGTTCAAATGATGAATCCACAAAGAAGAGATAGTTTTGATACAAGGTTCATTAATCCAATTCTTTCTGCTCAGATATGAGGTATATTGTTTTACGGCCTGGGTATGCAATAATGATGGTTGAATGACCGGCGGGAAAAATAGTGACGCTGATGCTGTGCCGATTTCTAACGTCTCTAGCCTCATCCGCCCCACCTCCAAATGTGGATTAACGTTATGTTCGAAATACAAATATTCGCTAACTATATTATTTTTATTTTATGAGATGAGCATCTAAAAAAAAAAATATAAAACAAAATATTACAATTTCCAACTTTGTTAGACGTTTGTTCACGTTGTTGCGAGCTCGCGTAAAAAGGTAAATAAAAAGAAAAGGAAAAATGCAGATGGCTCAAATTCTTCATCTGTCGTTATTTTCTAATTTTTAAATAGAAGAGGCTACTATACTATAAAAAATAACGAAATTTACTTTACACAAAAATGCTTTTTAATTATTACTCATTACAATTTTTTTAGCAACTTTGTAGAATACGACAGAAATTACTACTGAATTAGAAGTAGATAAATAAAAATAAAAAAAAGAGAGAAAAATGTTAACAATGGCTAAAAAGAAAGAAAGAAAGAATCGACTGTTGGCGATCAAGAAACATTATTCAGCAATTTAGAGGTTCCTAATATCTTCCATCAATATTCGGTAGGTTTCAGTAGTTGGAATTGTTGAGTTTTAATCACAATGATACTACACTGCAGAACTGGTAGGCGAGTATTTTAATAACAGCAATTATGATATTATTCAGTTGTAGTCGCTGTGGTAAGAGTAGTAGTAGTAGTAGTTGTAGCAGTTGTGTTACAACTGTTGTACTAAACTAATGGCATGTTTATTGCATGATGGGTATTATTTTACTATATACAAGTTTTACAGAAATTGGTAAGCTTTTCTCTTAGATTTTTTTTTCTGGAGGGATCGATAAGCCTCAGTAATAATAATAATAAAATAGCAAATGACTCTCAATTCAAGCATACTGGTCAATGTTCATAAGTGTTTATATAGTAGCAGTGGCAGTAGGATTTTAAGGGAAGTAGTAATGATTCTACTTCGGTAGAGTTCATAACAGTTTGTCATCATCATAAATACAATTATTATTTACTAGCGGTTCGTTTTTATTCAATACTTATAATTTCAAAAATATTTTCTATTGTTTTTCTTATTTAACTTCTCTTGCTGAGTTAAATTATTTTTAGACACAAGATTTGAGCTGCTGTAATTTTTTCTATTCAAAATTTTTTTTCTTAGTTTTTAAACATTCTTACTATTATTAATTAAATAAAACATTTCAAACGATCTTTTTTACTTTAATAAATATCTTACAATGACTCGTGAACAATCAGATCCAAGTTCTTTCATTATTTGCAAACTCTGACCAACATGACACTCGATGACCTCAGTCACTGTCACAGGACTGGCTGCGTGGGATAAAAGCCATTTTTTTTTCTTTTTAATGATCTTCGCGACGAAGAAAGCTATATCACAAACCCTATGGCTTTCGTTATTCCCATCTTATAATTAAATAAGTGCCCCATGAAATAGTGGTTGTTGTAATTATTCTCTGTTCTATCAGACGTAATCAAAAGAAAGACAGGGAATAGATGGTATAAATTGAAAGAAAAAGGAAATATGTCCTACCGAATTTCAGCTTACGACCTCCTCATCCGGTCATAACTCATCCAACATCACGTGATTTAGAATTGTGACAATGGAATGAAGACTGGCACGGTGCAGAGAGATAACGATGGATGAAGATAGAAAGCGGGTAGAGTTCTATAGAGGGTATGTGGCAGAGAAATATGAGCTGAATGAGGGAGTATAAGAGCGAGTTGAAACAAGACGGGGTAGGCTTGTGAGAAAATACGCTGTCTGCTAAGTTAGTAGGAGTAAAAGAAAAAAAAAAGGAGAGTTCAAAAGAGAAAAGTTAGTAAACGGGAAGAGATCGGTAAGAGGTCATGCAAAAAAGCAAACTGAGCGAGTTTATTTTATTTATTTATTTTCTTTTTGTGAGAAGAAATTTAAAAATGAATTACGATAATAGCGTGCAGTAGTAACAACAAAAAAAGTAAATATTCTGTAAAGGCTTTTTATTTTATTTTTATTGGATTGCAGAAATCGAAATCTATGTCGTAAATTATGAAGTGATTTACGAGAAGATTTGTCATTGTGAATAAGTTGATGTTTGAAAGCTTTAGCTTGCTGTTCACCTTCTTAGTATTAATAAAAGGTCATTTTTAAAAATATTTTATAAAGTTATCATCATCATCATCATCATCATCATCATCATCATCATTCCTATGACCGGATGTAGTCGTAAGATCGCTGAGCGGTTGAGCGCCTGATAAATTCTCTCTGCATATCTGGGTTAAAAGCCGGAGAATTATTCATTAATATTAAGTAGCGTGTCTCGGGCAAATAGACCTGACCGAGCCCATCCCTCACCAGATCAAATGACCGCTGATGTCCTCTATTTTAAATGCTCATTTTGGTCACGGACACGTGACCGTTGATTTCATCGGTGGAACTCTCCACCCTGACCATTGACTTCAGTCTAGGAAGCCTACTACCCAGCGGTGCCGTGTCATCACCTCGCTGGCTGCATACTTGGCTAAGGGGCTCAGTCTACCCCATTGTGCCAGATGGACGTCGACCCTATAAGAAGGTTCATCCGTTCTTTGAAAGAACCTGTTTGTAAGTCTGCCGGGTGTTATGAATAATTAAGAGTGCTGTCCCGTTCTTTCGTTACTTACCTCTTTGAGAGAGCTATTTCTGTTTACTGGGACTATAAAAGGACACCATATACGAACCTTATATTTTCAGTTGAATAAGGCTTTCTTAAAGCTTACGCCTGCGTACTTTTGTCATTACACCGGGTATCAAGCCACCCTCCTTACCAGAAAGAGCCTAGTGGAAGAACCGATTTAGTCGCTGATGAGCCGACAAGGTTACAGTTAACTCAGTATATACAGGGTGTCTCAAAAAATGTATACAGACTTTTATCGGACTTCAACCTTTTACACTCTTACTTGTGGGGAGACTTAAAAGATAAAGCCTACACTACAAAACCTGCAACAATCATTGAAATGAAAGTGTAGTGGGGCCGCGAAAAATCTCGTCATGAAAAATGGGATCATGAATGAAAAAAGTTTAAGAAGCGCTGGTCAAGATCATAACGGACATTAATTTAAAAATATGCGATGAGAAAATATTAAGAACATGCATTTATAACAAATATTATCTCTCTTCGTATGCATTATTTAAATTAAATATCCTAGTGGCTTCAATTATTTCTTGATTATTTTTTTCTACAGCTTATCAACCCATTGCAGGTTATTTAAAGACAGAAAATATTTTTAGATTGTAAGATTTTTTTTTGTGGGGAGGGTATTTGCACGTAAGTGAATATGATGAACCCGATTGGAATTGGAACGTAGCTATCCATTACACCACCATCACATCCACGCTTACAACACCCGGTATTCCCAAGCTTGACGTTGCTTAACTTCAGTCATCAAACGGGAACCGGTGTTTCAATGTAATGTGCCCGTAAGTCCGATTTCGTGAGAAAGATTCAAAATGTGTATACATTTTTTTGAGAAATCCTGTATTTTGAGAAAAATGTAATTTTTTTTATCGATGAAATTATATTGCTATATTACGAACCTTCGTCTACCTTTCTCGAATATTCAGGCTGGTAGACGAAAATAAATGAATATATTGTTAAAAAAAAATTAAACGGGGCATCTACTCAAATATGAATATCTGCTAAAAGTAACGTTTAAAGTGATAAAATCACTGATTAAGAATTCAAAAATCTATTACTTATATGTGTGTGTATATATATATATATATATATATATATATATATATATATATATAAAAGTGAACATAGAAGTCAACACTTAGAGGCGACAGTCAGGCCTGACGATTGCATCTAGCATGAAACAGACTGTCGCCTCTAAGTGTTGACTTCTATGTTCACTTTTATATTTACACACGCTCTATCTCTGATATTGAGCACTTTACTCCATAAATATAGCACACTTTAAGACTATATTTCTTCATATATATATATATATATATATATATATATATATATATATATTCTGCTCATATATTATTTTTATAGATACAAATTTTTAAGTAAATGCTCTGTTTATAATAAACAGTATTAACTACATTTACCGGTTTGAATGTCCGAGAAATTTCATAGAAAATATGTGTCCTAAGTGTAGATATGAGCGTTCGAGAAAAATCATGAGAAATTTGTTTAAAAACAGTAATTTGACATTGCTAACCAGACGCTTCCTCTGTAGCTAAATGGCATAGCACGTCAGGCTATATGTCAAGTGCTTCTCTCCACGCTTGACGCAACTGATCGGTATTTTCAATCTTCCAATACTTTCTTTCTTTCCACTTTCTTTGTTCTCAACTCAAATTATTTGCCATTATCAACAATACCTGTAAAAAAATAAAAAGTCACGTTAATTTATAAGTAATTAAAGAACTGTATACCTATTTTGGCCGACTCTCTCTCGCTCTCTTTATCTATCTATCTATCTATCTATATACAAGTATAAGATTGGTGTATACGGAATAAATTCCAATAACCAACAATTACTATTCTTAAAAGAGTGCTCAATACAGAGTAGAGCAAATATAATTATTTATTTATAAATTATAACATAAATATGTTATAAAATTACTACAAAAATAGCCATTTTGTTTCAACACCTCTGGTGTCTTATCAAGTAATGATGTTGAATGTAGAATAAAGGGTTTTAAAAGGTTCAAATTAATTATCCACCCCTCGCAAGGGGAAACGCTGTTGCATAAGCTGAAATGACCAATCAAAATACAAGTATACAAGAATTCAAAAAACTTGACAACGAAGTAAGGTTATAATAGCTATTAAATGCTTTAAAGTTGGGGTTATACTAAAATAGAATTTATTCAAACTAATAAGTATTAAAATATATGATAAAATTTGCAATTAAAAATAAAAAATTACCTATTTTAAAATCTAAATTTAATCTCTCTTAAGTTTAAAATTATAAAATTACTGAGGAAAAATGAAAAAAAAATACATATGTTATTCTATTTATTTTGTTTTTATTGAAATTACGTTGGAATATACGTTAAAGTCAACTGCTCTTAACTTCTTGACAACATGGATACATTTGAATTCCATGTGTAGGGATGGGGTGATGACATCTTGCGAAATACAATACATACACACTCAGATTATAATACATAAGCACCCAAGCATATTTATATACACACACACACACACACACACACACACACACACACACACACACACACACACACACACGGTTAAATAGCAAGCCAGACTAGGTTCTTTAGATTTGGTTGAAAACCAATCTAAGAAAAGGAAAACTCTGAATTCGAAACCGATTGGGCATGGGCATAGCAACTTAATGCCATAAAAACCCTACTTGCTACGGAAACCACAACTCTTAGTGTTGTTGAGAGCTATGGCTCCATACACCCCAGTAGAGTCTTCGTGATTTGAGTGAGTACAGTCGTAATTATCAGTAACGCAATACTTATCTATTTCTGTGTCATTCACTGAAGAAAGAAAGACAGAAAGAAAGAAAGACAGAAAGAAAGAAAGAAAGAAAGAAAAATTGTAGTTTCATGTAATGGAGGATTTGGAATGAATGAATAAATAACTTATTTTTCTCTACTCTCCAAGGCCCACATTAGGCATTAGTATATTTATGATATACTAACACTTTAACATCATAGAAGGAAGAAATAGAATAACCTAAAGGAATTAATTCCAAAAATGAATTGTGCTCGAAAACATTTTATATATATCACTATATTATAGAAATATGTAATACTGTAACACTATTTAGGAACGGAAGGGTTAATTAATCAATTAATTAACCACAGAAGTTAATTACAGGGATACTTAAACCGATAGATATAACGAAAGACATACTGAGCGATTACTTACACCGATAGATATAACGAAAGACATACTGAGCGATTACTTACACCGATAGATATAACGAAAGACATACTGAGCGATTATTCTTTTTGTTTTGTTATTTTCCCAAACAGAGTATCGGTGAAAAAAAAAAAAAAAAAGATTTTTTGTTTTGTCATTTTTCAAGTGCGATTCAAGATAACCACTTTACTTTCTCGTGGAAGTGTGATATGCCAAATTATCTGCGAGGACAAAAGAAGGAAAAAGAGAAAGAGGAGAAAGAAACAGAGGGACAGGACTTAACAACTTAGATGATAAGAGAAGGAAAGAATGCCACCCACGAAAATTCTGATGGTCATTGTCGTGAAAATTAGTTGAGGGATACCAGAGCTCTGGGCAGATAAAACATTAGCTGTTATCAGTAGTTGATGGGTCGTCTGCCAACCGCACGCAGAGCCCTAGAATGAGACCGCCTGGACAGGACATCTGCATTTTGTTTTGGGTTCGTTTGTGATAACGAAGGCTATGTTAGGGTATTTTAATTAACCCAATTTCGCCAAAAAAGAATCTTCCACTTAATGTTGACGGATAAACCTGGTTGAAAAAAAAACATATCCCGTGAAGTTGGATAAAAATTGAGATTATCAGTTGACGCCTATTGGCCGAATAGCCAGGCGGAGATGATCATGTGACGCAGAGAGGAGGCCGCCACCGCCCATTGAGAGGATAGGTATGAGATGTTACTGCGAGGAAGTGGGAAAACCGTTGACGCCCTCTAAAGTATGGTGAGATACCCATATGAGAGCAGAAGAGGGTGGGAGTGGAATAAGATTTCCAAATACGGAAAATGATAATTATTTTTGGCCGAAAACAAAGAAAATCCTTATTGGGGATTTGAAATCAACGTGGTGGCCACACCACGTCCGACCCCACGCCAGGTTTTGATCGGCGTCCATATAAGCAAACATCTACGGGTGTTTCAGAGCAGAGTTCGTCGAGGAGAGTCGAGCCGAGTAGAGTTCGCAGAGTAGAGCTGAGTTCGTCGAGGAAAGTCGAGACAGAGAGACGCGCCTCGCACAGGTGACCGCACGATTCCATGCCTTCCGACTTAGACTTCTAACCAAGAACAAATTTGTCGAAGTCCGACTTTAGATTTCCCACCAAAACAAGTTTCCAAATTAGACTTCTAACCAAGAACAAATTATAGAAGTCTGACTTATATTCTCCATACAGATATCCAGAACTAGTTAAGGAACGCAAAGGTGTTACAATCCACATTTTTTTTTCTCTTCGGGCTGGGAGAGAAAGAGAGAGACGCACTCCTGTAACTCAACAAACCGACATAAAATTAATCACTATTCCTAACCAGTCGCTCGCCTTGAAGTTGTTGTTTGTGCTTTTTTTTTGTCTACATTTATTGTGCAGTATCACCTTGACCCTGATTCGGCTGGCACTACGGCCCGACGTTTGATTGATCTCGTCAACCTAAGATCAAATCACAACGTGGGTAGGTTGAATCGAGATCAAAGCAGTTGCTTCGGTGACCAGGCGTTGGAAGCGAGCCGAGTACGACAAGTTGGTACTAGAACCCAACCAGACTTCAACCGATGTCCCAGGGTTAGCCCGTCACAAAGGACCGACGTCACAAGTGCGCCGCGACCAGTACGGGTGTCACAAACGGTGCCCTGACAAGGACAGAGGAGGGTTGGGTGTCACAATACAATACGTTATGCATAAATATATTTCTCACAATTTGTTCCACACATAGAAACTGATAATACATATGAAAAAAAGTAAGTAGTATGTGAAAGGGCGAATATAAAGAAGGTCATATTTATCGTGGCCCTAGGAGGAACATATCCAGCCTCGGTGATATCTTTAATGTTCCTTATTTAGGATGCAATGTATTTGCTCACTCTCCTAACCACCATTATTTATCACATCTACTTCCCTCGAAGTCTAAACAGAAACTCACTACCACCGCTGCCTCCATCAGCAGATAAACAGCAATGAAAATATTTTCACTTACGAGTTGTTGCTACTCATAGGCTGTCACATGACACTCAGGAGGTTATCTTATAAAAATGGAGGTAATCACCTTCTGCATCCCTACAAATCAAATAGGATCAAGTAACTGCGCAAACGAACATCTTCTATGAGATAATGTAACGTATTGGACGGTTTGGTCTTCTCCACTCTCCAAGGCCTACATTAGGCATTAGTATATACGTAATATACTAACATCTTAATGCCATAGAAGGAAGGACTATGATAACTCAAAGAAATGAATTTCAAATTTTATATACAACACTAGGATATACAAATATGCCAATCAAAATTTGATATATATATATATATATATATATATATATATATATATATATATATATATATATATATATATATATATATATATATAGTCATCCACAGACAGACTGTTTCGCTGTATCACAGCTCATCAGTATTGCCTCTAGCTGGGATCGAAACCCAACTGAATTGGCGTCAGTCGGGATTCTACCACTAAGCCGTTGGAACATGGCAGGGATGAAGGTGAATTTAAGCGAATTTATTTATAGATAAATACACAGTGACTGAGAGAACTCGATTCGATTTACCGAAGAGTCATGTTTTATTACTATAAAAGTTATTTTTAATGGGTACAAGTGTTTGAGTTAGTATCTCTGCTTTTTTTAAAAAAATTCTTAAAAAGTGAAATTAATAAAAACCGGCCTAGATTGAGAAGTCCTACTGAAATAAAAGTGTGCCTCCAATAGGAATTGAACACGTATCACTTTTTTTTTCCATCAGGGACACCGCTTTTTAAGACAAAGCGTGCCGAAGAGAGCAATGTTTGAATTACCTATTTAAGGAAAGCACACCTCTCGTTGGGTTTCTATGAATTTATATCTACTAGCTTAAGTTTCCTACTTAAAACAACAGTAATAGGGTTTTGTATCTGACATTATTACTTCTTTTTTTTTTTTGTTAGTGGGGACACGTGTCTCAGTTGCTACCCCTGCTTTTTTATCTTCTTAAAAGGCGACATTAATAAGAACCAGACTAGATTGAGAAGTCCTACGAAAGAAAAACTGCGCCTCCGACAGGAAAGAAACATTACAAAGAAAGCAGGGATAACAACTCAAACACGCGTACCCCCGAAAAAATAATTTTTATAGGAATAAGAAATAACTTTGAATAAAAAATCCCTTAAAAATATAAATATATACATCTCCGTCACAATTTTTCTCACACAGATTGAAAACGCATATAAGAAAGGCAAGAAGTATGTGAAAGGGTGAATAACTAGGTCTTGTAATGTCCCTAAGAGGGACACAACCATCCCTGTTGATATCGCTTATGATCCTTATTAAGGAATCATGGTGTTCTCTTTTTTTTTAAGCGCCGCCGCTGAATCGGAAGAAACATGAATTTGACATTTGGAGAAGGAATTGCTAGCGAGCGAACAATACGACGGCCGTTTAAAAGATCTCGTTGAGGAAATAAAATTATTAAACATGGGCCAAGAAGGAAGAACGCACAGATGTCAACAAGAAATGTTAGAATTTAACATAAGAAAAATAATTGAAGTTCTTTTGGCTAACATTGTTTATCGTGAGTTAGTTGAAAATGTTTTCAAAAATTGAATAATGGAGTCTGCATAAACTGCCAGAAAATCATAAATTGAGGTTAGAGTTTCTTGCTGCAATAATAACAACCCATTCTTGAAGATTATTATTTTATTCATATTCGAACTAAAGTCCTCATTTTTGTTGCTAATATCACAACGTTTCGGTCGTTGTCGCCCCCTCCTTCTTCAAGTGTCTAGCTTAGTATCTTGGTTAAAGCGTTGTCCTGTGAGTTTGGTGTTATAGTAAAAACGGGGTGTGCAATTATTGAGCATTACTAAACAAGAACAAGACGACATATCCCCAGACATGTACACTGATTGATTGATTCGTTTTCTATGGTTTATCGACCATTTGCAGCCAGAAATATTTTTAGTTTGTAAGAATATTTTTTGAGATACTAATGGTTTAGTGTTAAAAGTCTTAACAATTAACCCATAGCTTGGGCGGAGGGGGGGGAAGAGATGGATTCACATCTTTCCCACCCAGTGGTATTTACGCGTAAGTGAATATAAGGAACTCAACTGAAATTGAAACACGGCTCTCCGATTAACAATTCCGAGCCATTATCCATTACATCGCTTGCATATCCAAGCTTACGACACCTGGTATTCCTAAGCGGTCACACATCTAGTTCCTGACCAAGCTCGACGTTGCTTACCGTTTATGATCGTATGAGAACCGGTGTGTTTGAACGTGATATGGCCGCAAGCTTCGACGTGGACAGCGGAACGAGAAAAATCTACATCTGTAGATTAAACAAAGAGTTCAGTTTGAAATTCCTTGAAGGTTACCCAGATCGACAAACTCCTGATGAAGGCAGGAGTGCATGATGGTTGAAGCGTTGTATCAATTATAAACCTTAATAACAACAAAGATGAGAACATTCGTCCAAATGGAAATGTTATGAATAAGCATGACTCCTCGTCCCGAAACTTCAGACAGAAATTATCATTTTTACTTGTGATGAAAAATACATTTTCTACGATAATTTTAAGCGCATCACGTGTTCGATCCTCACTGGGTGCCCCATACTTTCGGTCATGTACCACAACTAAGCTACGCTTAGTAAATCACCATAAGCGCATCATGTGTTCTTTTTGTTAAAAATAAAATGTTTTATATTTACTTAATGTCAGCGTTTGTTGCATTTTTTGTTCCCCCTCCATATATACGATTTCATCGATAAAACCATTATTAGCATGATTTACCCACTATTAGTCAAATACATTAATTTGTATATCATATCATATTATCGAAATTCACTTCTCTTAATAAGTCACATCACAAAGTATTTACTCTATGCTGACGCTACGAGCACCGTGTAATCTAATCCACTTTGTCGCTTGTAGAGGAGAAGAGCGATGTCTATTAAACCCTGTTGCCCTGAGATACACCTTGAAGGACTTGGTAACCCCCGAGCCGTGAGCTAATTTGAGCCTGACTTTAAAGTTAAGCTTAGTGAATACTTATATGCGCGTGAGTATTCCAGCTTCTGTTTTATTCAGTTTACTTTTTTACCTTTGAATTTATGAATAAAATGTTTCTACGAGGGGCGCTGAAAATTTCTCGCTCCGGCCAAGAAGCCGTCCAAAATATTGTTGAAATATTTGGTCATTTGGCTAAATTTTGGAAAGTGAGTCGGGCTGAGCACTTTTCAGTACCCCCAACACCCTGTATGCTTATATTTTTCGATCTAATTCCAAGTAGAATAGTCCGAACACTATGAACCTAGAGTCAAGTCAAATTTGCTGTGTACTCAGACTTTTAGATATAGTAGTATTATGACTTAACTAAATGCTACTAACTCATTTATTAACCTTTTGAGCCCTGACCACCTCTTTAGCGGTGATGGAGAAAAATGACGTAATGCCCAACCACCGGTTGAACAGTGTTAGAAAAAATTACTTAATGCCCAGCCACCGGTTGAACGGTGGGTAAAGACTAGTAACTATTTTTATATCTACCGTGAAACATTACATGCCAATTATTTGCGAATTTTGATTCAGGAGATCAGGCAGAAAGGTTAAAATTGTTCAGGAACGCAGGGCTCAAAGGGTTAACCACTTACTTTCCTTCCGCGGGCCTATGTACTTATGATGAGGGGAGCTACGCCGATGACGTAGATATTCATAGTTGGAATAAGAATGATCTTGAATTGAAAATCAATATCTTTTACCAAGTGTTCAAAGAAATAGGAGTCAAAATAAACCTTTCCAAAACAGAAACCATGATCAAGAATTGGAATAAAAGCAGTGACGTCACATATCCCGAAACCATTATAAAAATTCAAGATGTGGAATTAGTAAATACTAATCACTTCAATTACCTCGGCGTATGGATCTGGAAGAGAAAATGATGACATAATCAAGTTGTTGATATTCCACACCACTTAAAATAAAACGTTAGGAAAGAAACCCCCTCAATATTAGAAAGAGCGATAACAGTTACTAGACATGAAAAACCTATTTTCCTGAGAAAAATAACTCGGCGTATGGATCAGTTGTAATAAATTTAGTATAGGAGAAAATAAGACTGAACATAGAATAGGCTGCGCCAGAGTTAGTTTCTCCCAACACCGCGAATTGCTACAAAACCAAAACATCAACCTGAAAACTCGATTCATCTCCTTAATAGTCTCGTCAGATCGAGACTTTCATATGAATATCATATATGGCACCAAATAGAAATATATATAGACTATCAGCTGCACACAACCGCTTTCTATGATCAATGGTTAAAAATATCTTTGAGCGAGTGAATCTTGATGGTCTTGGCAAAGATCATCCTGTTCTGAACATTGTGGACTGGCGGTACAGATTCACAAACAAAGAACTGTACCAAATAACAGAAACTATATCACTTGGGGACTTTCAACAGCAGCAACAACTAAAATGGATAGCACATGTAACTCGAAGAGAACATAATCGCATAATCAAGATGTTAATATTCCACATTACATCAAATAAAAAGTTTGGAAGGACCCTCACCCAATCAATATTGGAAAGAGCGATAACAGCTACGAGACTTGGAAAAATATTTTCATGAAAAACTTTTAAGAGAAAAGGGATTTATAAATTTTAACCGAAAGCTGCTCGGTCAATGGATGACAAATGCTTTCTTATAAATGTTTTTATAAAGAAACGGCTAATATTACTATTGCCATTATCATTACCGTATCGTTTGATTTGATAGATACAGAAATAGTAAATGTGAATTAAACCTTTTGATCAATTTTGGTCGGATTAAAAGAATATTTGACAAACCGCAGGCGTATTACAGGAACTGTACTATAAGTGACTAACAGTTCATGATGAAGTTACAATCCTAGAGAACAATTATTTTGGTAGGCTGAAAGGTACGACAACACGCTCTATCTTAAAAAAAAAAAACTTTTTTTCTTTCTTCCTCCTTCCCTTTAGTCTACTTTCTTGGGGCCATCGGTGGGTGGAATTCCTTCCTATACCTGCAATGCTTGGTCAAATAAATTTTTTAAACATTTCTACAATTTTTAATTTTCGCTTTCCACACCATTTCAATAGAAAAAAAAAGAAAAGAGTGCTGGACTGTTATGTAATATGGGTTCTCCTATATGACAGTGAAGGCTGGACAATCTCCTCACAGGTGAAGAAGATACTTGAGGCAACAGAAATGTGGCTCTTCAGAAGGATGCTGAGAATACCATAGATTGAGCATATGAACATAAACGAAGTTTTACGAAAATAGAAACGAAAAGAACACTTTTTTATAATCAGTTCACCCCAAGGAAGGTGATAATGTCACTAACACGCAAGGTGCTACTAGGAGTGAAAGATAATAAGATCTAAGAAGGAACCGGAAACCCAGTCCTAAACTGGAAACAAGGGATAAAAGTTTATTCCTGTTCAAAAGACCAGGGAGGAGTGTGACTTAGAATCAGAAAAGACAGTAGAAGTTTCTGGGTCACATAATGAGGAAAGAGGGCTTAGAAAATTTGACACTCACAGAACATATTGAAGGCACGAGGGAAAGACGAAAACAGCGCATAACCTACCTTAACAAGCTTTTTATATGGTTCTTAGAGCAGGGGTTAGGAGAGAGAGCATAAAACAAACTTTACTAAGCTACAAAGAACAGGAAGTTGTGAAGAGCTATGGTGTCCCACGTCCTGAAGGGTCACAGCACATAGAAGAAGAAGACTATAACTGATTAATTTTATCTATACATCATTGCCTGCGTTCACGCGTATTTCTGCGAGTAGATGTGCTGACAACAGAGTGTCTCGTCGATTATATTTGAGCCTGTATGTGTGTATGAGTGAGTATGTGGGAAAAGGAGATTATACCTCACGTTAAGCTGTTATTTTCACTGGATAAGCAACAGCTCATTATGCAAATTATTTCTAATGATTTTGCAAGTTTTGTCGGTGATTTAATTGAGAACTCGGCTACCGACATCCATTTTACATTCTGTTGTTTTTCGCTTTGCTTCAAAAGAGTTTTTTTTTTTTCAGATCTTCATTTCCCACGCTTGGACTCAAACATGTCATGAATCAGTGATGATAAGCAGAAACCGGCATAGAAAAGTATAAATTACCACAGACAAAAACCAGACGCCGAATAAACACGCGCATGCGGTTAATACGTCACTATATATGAAGAGAAATCTTTTTCTGTCATATAAGCGAGTTTAAAGACTTTGACTGAGTGCGAGTCTTTGTGCGCCTGTATCTAAGACTTATCTATCGCAATTAGCCAATGAGATGTTTTCCGTTTCACTAGAACATTTGGTAGCAAAATCAGTCACAAGGAGTGGCGTGATTTTCTTTTTATAACAGCAAAAACGGCTTACACAAGGAATAAAAATTCCCTTAGAAAAAATAAAATTAAAATATATTTCATTTTAATACTGCTTGAAAGTTAAATGCCTTTCTTAGGATGTTCATCATTTTACATCGTTAGCAGGGAGTGTAACGGTTATCAGCACAAAAAGTGTAATCGGCGAGCCAAGTTCAAATCTCCGTTTAGTCTCTTGTGTTCACTTTCGCATAAGTACCATTGCGAAACGAACGAATCTATCTCCTCCCTTCTCAGCTTAAGTGGCTACCAATCTAGGAGGACAACTCCGAATTCAGAACTGTGAAGAAGGACAGTTGAAACTACTTCAGTATCGTTCCTAATAAATAAGGTTAATTCACAGATAATAAAGAAAGGCAGCAGTGGAGAGCTATAACCGCTTACATCATGGTATTAAACGACAACAACAGTATACATATATATATATTTATATACAGTGTAACCCGGATATAAGAGACCCTAATATAAGAGAAACCCGGATATAAGAGATATTTTATCTGGTCCCAAATTAGAGCCTGTGTTAATGTATATATAATAGACCAAACCCGGATATAAGAGAAACCCGGATATAAGATACTTCGTCTCCGGTCCCGACAACTCTCTTATATCCGGGTTACACTGTATATATATATACATATATATATATATATATATATATATATATATATATATATATATATGTGTGTGTGTATATATATATATATATATATATATATATATATAACATTACGTTATATAAATATAAGGTTTATAGTAATACACACACACACACACACACACACATAGATAGATAGATAAATAGATAGATAGATAGACAGAGGCATTAATAAGTTTATTTGGTGTGAAAATTAAAGTGGAAGCCAAAGTAAATCTATATTGAAAATTTTATCTATATATAAACTTTGAGTTCCGTTAGTCCGTCCGTCACACCCTCTAAAATATCCACACATTGACCGATCGAAACTAATTTTTTGGGAGAAGTGCAAAAAACAGGTAGGGAGATACAAAGTATAGTTGGTTTTATTAGGGTGCGTAGCTTAGTACAATAAATTTTAATTTTTCCAAACACATCAGCTTATTCAAATTTCATCGACTGGTTTGTGAAATTGAACGAAACGCAGAGTTTGTAAATCTCAGCAAAAAATGTTAGCGATAACTTCAACAGTATTAAATACTGGGAGGATTTCAACACCCTGACGCGTGTTGCAAAAAAAAAATGTCTAGTAATTAAAATAGCTGGCGTGTAAAGATTTCAGAGACATGTCAAAAAGTAACACAAAAAGAGGATCACACACACACACACACACACACACACACACACACACACACACACACACACACACACACACACACACACATATCAAAACGGAAAGCTCTAGGAATATAATTTTTTCCTTAAACCAATTATCGGAAAAAATGCATTACGTTTACCATGTGAACTACGATGGTAATATAAAAGAGTTAGATATTAGTAGTGATATACGCGTATAATAATTTTTTATGTCGGTGTTCCCTGAGAGGTAAAAACTATTTCAAGGGCAAAAAGTTTCAGAAACGCTGGCTTAGACACTTCCGAACGGTTTTGGCGCCATGCATGACATCCACGCCAAAGTCTAACTTTGACGAGACTATTTAAGAACGGGACACGAGTTCTAAAAAAAGCGTGCTAATAAACGTTTTAGCGGGAAAAACTTCTCGGTTTTTCAAATTTAAAACATTAAGGCATTTAATGAATTTCAAGGTGGCTCATTTCTTTTGCTCCTTACTGTATATTTACCCCAAGACATATAAGTAGGTTCAAAGCAGTGGAAATGTTAAAATAACTTTCATTGTAAACGTATCGAATTAAACGTTTCTGTTTTTAATGTTACGGTAGCGGTTAAGCAAAAACTATCTTGAGTTCAAAGGAGTATTTTCTCAACTGAAAACGTTAAAATGTTGGGAGAAAAAAGTATTTTGCAGAAAGTAAAAAGTTTCATTATATTTAGAAAGGCAGAAAAGACACAAGCTGCCTTAGTAAATATTTGTTCAAATTTCAAATTATACTTTTGAAAATTTCGTTTTTAACTTCTTTTTTTTCACTTGACGTGCTTCATGATGGTACAAGCTATAGTATGAAAGAATACGTTGAATTGTTATTCACTAAACTTAGTTTACTTTGGGCACAAGGTCACAAGTATATGGCAACTATGAAGATCGTACTCATTACTCAGTAGTAATGATCAACTAAACAACCTTACTAAACATTACCCAACACCTAGAGAGTCTGGGATCTTTTTCTATACATATATAAAAAGCAACGTTTTTTCTAATGAATTGAATTTTAAAAAGACCATTATTTCCTCAGAAATTACTTTGTTTAGATTTCGAGTATGAAAATAAAGTTGGAAGATATATGCTTCGAAAGGTCCCAAAGGGGGAAGTGCCTATCTAAAAAAAGGGTAATTTTGCTGTGAGATCTCTTGTGGCTGAACGGTAAAGCACACCTGTATAAACCTTTCTGTATCACAAGAGTCCACTACGAAGAGATTGGCGAATTGCGGATATAACAAAAACAGTTTTCTGTTAATTTAAATAAAATGTTGCAATTTATACATGTCTCAAATTATTATTAATTATTTTTCTTTCACAGACAAATGGATAGTGATTTTGTAATTGCATTCTACCTAGTCCAAGTACACACTACCCAGCCCAGGGATTGAACTCGTAATTACTTTGTCACCAAATTCACGGACAAACGCTTTAACTGGAAATGGAGTGAGCAGTATTAAATAAGAACAAGACGAGATATCCCGAGATATGGCCAGCGGAACGAGCACAATCTACCCCTATGGATTTAATAAAAGGTTCAGTTCGAAGTTCCTTGACTGGTAACCGGATAGACAAGGACCTGATGAAAGCCGGAAGGTACATGTAATAATAACAACAACAAAGATTAGGACAATAATCTACATGTCAATAATGTAAATAATGATAACTCTTCATCCCAGAAATTCAGATAACCTCTGTGTAATCCTATTCTACTTGAAACTTCTTCGTTTCTCACTTAATCTACCCTTCAGTTCCTTTTTCACAGACCGTATGGTTTGGTTTGGTTTACGGCATATCAACCTCAGTGGATTATTTAATGCTGACAATATTTTTATTGCTGGTAATTTTTTAATTTTTCAAAAATGCATTGCTGGTAATATTCCTTTCTTCAAATCTATTTCCGGTAATATTTTTTTCTTCAAAAATGCATCGCCGGCAATATCCTTTTAAAAAAAAATGCATCGCCGCCAATATCCTTTTTAAAAAGAATGCATCGCCGCCAATATCCTTTTTAAAAAATGCATCGCCGCCAATATCCTTTTTTAAAAATGCATCGCCGGTAATACTTTTCTCACACTGCCTGTAATAATGCATTGCTGTTAATAATTTTTCTACAAAATATTTCTGGTATTAAAACATATTTTTACACTTTCATAGTGTTTTGACTCCAGTTTGGGGGTTAATTATTTGCCCATAGCTGGGATCCTAACAGGTACTACCACCCCGGCTGATGTTGGACCTGGGAACACCAGCAATTAAGAGGTGGTCCCATGCTCCTCAAAACCTCCTGATCAAAGGCCTTGCTGTTGGATGTAGATTATCATCTTACCCAGGACGTGGATGTTGTTTATCGTCATACCCAGGACGGTCTTACAGACGGGATGTAGCAAGCTTATCACTGTTCTAGCTCTACTTCCATTGGTAGTGCTCGAACGAACTGCTTTCCTTGGTTCCGCCAGGTCGAACCTTCACGGCGAGGACCCGCCATGCCACTCACATTGTAGCAACTCACCCTAATTCCCTCCTATTCCTTTGGTGGGAAGTAAGTTCCACTCAAGCAACTTCTGCGAACCACTGCTCTGTGGAACCGACTCCCAAGATAATGTTTTCCCGATCACTACACTCTTAACCTGTTCAAGTCTAGGGTTAACCGTTATCATTACCACCTATCCACATAAAATGGTCTTCTTACTCTGTAATCCTCTTTCTCGAGTGCCACCCCCCAGGCCTTGTACAGGATGAATCTCACTGTAAGTAAAAAAAAACAAAAAACAAAAAAAAACAAACTATACCGTTGTCCTTTCAAGCGTTTTCTTAATATGCGAGTAAATTACCCAACATTCATTGATTCATAAGGAGATTAGATATTATATAACAAATCTTTTCGTTTTCCCAAGGATATTTTTCAATCATTTGATTACTTTATGATTCTGAAAGTCATCTTTTATTATTGCTATGCACTTTCGGATTTCTGTGCCATACGTTTCTTCGTCTGTTATTATATTGCTACATTGTTGAATTTCTGGGTCAGCTTATTCTTTATGATGTCCATACATAGTTTACACGTTGGATTAATCATGTAGTGATAACAACAAATAAATCACTAAATAACCTTTAACTCTTAGTACTAGACTATGTAAGAGCATGAAACCAAAACAATAAATAATTACTAATAAAAGAAAAATTAAAAGTTAAGTAATAAAATTACTTTAAAATATAGATAAGAATGATAAATAACACTAAATAAAGACAAAGTGAAATTATAAAAAAATAGGTAAATAATTATGAAAACTCCCATCATACACTGGAACAGGCGTTTTCGACGCCAATCGAAACAGAAATCAATTTTTCTCTTTTCATCTTCGACGGCAAAACGAAGTAGATAAAAGGGGGCAGAGCTCAGACAGACCATGTGACGACTACCAGATAAGCATAAAATTCTTATCTTTGTATACGTATACTTTGTAATATACAAACACTTCTCTGAAAGGTATGCTAAAGCATTTTATCATTTTTGCTTACGCTTATTTTGTTGTATCTTGTATATGATTTGATAAAAAAAGGTATCCAAACATGGTCAACGTATTATCAGTAAAACCCACAACAGTTCTTTTGCTGGTAATTATGCATTCTGCCTTACAGTTATCTGTTAGTTCTTTTATAAAAGATATAATTTTACTATTTAAAAAACGTTAGCACTGAATAAATAGTTAAATATCTATATTGTTTTTTTTAATATACGTTCTTTTGAGAGAAGTGTATTTTTATGACGGGCAAACGGTTTGTGTAAAAAAATGTTACACTTGTATATCTTTTTCGGCTCAGCGGTTAAAACTCGCCAAAATTGTGAAGTACCCATTTCTAATTTATGGAAAAAATTATTTTTCGTATATACTGATCAATGAGAGACGTTGTCTCAAACTCTAGTAACAGCCTGAATGGCCTTGTGAGCCTAATTTTTCAAATATATAGAGCTCAGGTCAGTAGATGCGGGAGAAGACATTTTGATATCAAGGGGACAAGGCAAATCAACATCAAGGACAAGAAGGCATTTGACATCAGGAAGAGAGCATAAATAAGGCATCAGTTACCAAACCAGCTGCAGAGAGACTGAAGAATTTTGAACTCCAAGTGAAATTTCTCCTGTAGTTGGACAACAAAGAACGAAAAAGAATTTTTTTAAAATTTCCCAAGCACGAATAGTGTGATTTTAAAAGGGACTTTTTAAAAATTGCTATATAGGCCAAAGACGCTAGTGAGGCAAGTAAAAGTAGGTATTTTTGGGGTTTTTTTTTCTGAAAGGTGATGGCACCTTTGTTTTTCTTCCTTCTTGTATTGTTTTCTCTTTTTCTCTTCAAAATCCTAGTCTTTTCCCAAGTTACATTTTCCCCCATCTTTCATTGGTAATCTTCTTATCAAAAATTGTTATTTTGCCTTGATAGTCACACAAAAAAATTTTTATGTAAATTTTGTATTTGTATCTTTTTCGTAAATGCGTAATAAATGTGTTTCCTTTTAAAATTTTACGCAGTGGTTGACTCTTATTTTGTGATATGTGCCTATTATGACTTGCTTTTCCCACTAAGTTTTTGTGATTGACACAAGAACTTAAATTTGATAGGGAATAATTTTTCTATATTTTGCACAGAAAAGATGAATTTGGTTTTTGTGTCATATTTAAACATTTCTATACTTTCAGTTTTCAGATCTTTCAGTTTCCCTACTGTACTCACTACTGATACAGTATTGTATTTTTTTTTCTTTTTTGCGTAACGTATTTTGTGAAGGTTACGTCCGCTTATAACCAATCCTGTGGGTCTTCTAGTTCTATTAGAATCATCTCGCCGCACAGATAAAAATAAATGTGATGAGAAAACGCATCTGTACCGAACTCCTTTTTATGTAACCATGTATCTTGTGAAAATTTCTCCTTGTAAAAATATACAACTTGTGCACAAATTTAAAGGAAAATAAAATAAAGTATAAGCCTCAATTCCAGAAATAGTTGCAGTGATCTACAAAAATTGTTTCTTTTTCTTCTTAGGAAGACAGTTTTCGTACAACAGATAATAAACGAGACACAAGAATATTTCTTAATAACTTCGACTCTGACTGCTACACCCGGCTGCTACCCATAATATTACATGAACTGTCACTTGGGCTGACTGACTACTTGATATGTTTTGTTTTTTTTATAACTCATGCGTGGATGTCATAGTGAACACGAAATGCGCGCCAATATTTACAAAAAATGCTTGATTCGATTTTAAAGTTTGTTTCCTGAAGAGTATAAACGTTTTAATAACTATACATGCTTAGAAGCTGAAAAGTTGTAGATTAATGATTGGATATATTTTTTATATTATGTGTAATTTTTATAGGGATATCGTATTTTAATTATTTTCAATATAAAGACGTTTTTATTTTGCTTGAAGCTGATTAGTTAATAAAACAAGCTGTAATAATGTGTCAGCTATAATTTGAATCTGTTTTGAATTTGTTTGTTTTACCAAATCTTAATTTATACAGATTTCTAACGTTTTTCTTCGTAAAGACCCAAACTTGTTCTCTATCCGCATGTAAGCTTTTTGCTCCTGGTACGAATTACAAATTATTTAAATGTGAAAATTCATTAAAAACGTTGAGAAGAGTCAAGAAAGAATAACGAAAACAAAAACACATGTGCGTAAACATTATAATATGGCTGTCATCTGTTCCATCTCCTCTTTCAAGAGAGTTCCAGACACCGTGTTACAAAGATTCCTTGGCTGAGGGATATTTGAGCTTCAAATACAATCAAGAGAAATTCTTTCTCGCTATTCGTTGTTTATATCTCAACATTCTTTTTGTGTTTGCCAAAACATGTTTCCTTTCTTCGAACTTTTTCTTTCAATTTTTTTTACCTTATTATATATATATATATATATATATATATATATATATATATATATATAGGAAATGGATTAAATCCTATATATTTAATATTATTTTTTTTTTTATGGATATTCATATTGAAGTAGATGATCTGCTTTTTTAACTAAACTATTTTTTTTATCGAACTACATTTACCGGCCAGAATATTCGAAAAATCTTGTCATAAAAATATGCGTACTCCGGCAGGATTCGAACCTGTATCCCTCATGGGTCTGGCGTGTCTAACCGCTCGGCTACCTAGGACATAAGGTCAAACAAAGACCGAAATAATTTAACACACACACACACACACACACACACACACACACATATATATATATATTTCTAACGTTTCAACTTCTATCTTGTTGTCTACTTAATTTCGTTTTTCTTTTCTTTTTTTAAGCGCCTTATTCTTTCTTTCTACTCTTTTTTGTCACTTTTCATTTTTCTCATCCATTTTTTCCTTTAATGCAAAAGTTAGTATACAGTAAAAAAAAAAAGAAAGAAACATGCGTACAAAACGTATTTTATTGATTATACAAACATATCAATAATTGCATATCAATAATAACCCCATCGATAATGAGCATCAATTCCTCAAATGTTCAAACTGTATGATACACTCCTCTAGTCGAGAGTGGACACTTATGCACGCTCAGGCACAAAGGTCTTTATCAGCATCAATTTTGATTATGTAAAATTATGAAAGTAAAAATATTAAAAATGCTTTTAATGCAATAAATGAATTTTAGTATTAAATGAATCCTAGATCCACAATTATAATACTGGTAAAATACTAACTGTATACATACGTTTCAATTTTTATCTTGTTGCCTACTCCATTTCCTTTTTCTTTCTTTTTAAGCGCCTCATTCTTTCTTTCTAATCTGTTTTATCACTTTTCATTTTCCTCTTCTATTTTTTCTTTGATGCAAAAGTTGGTATACAGTAATAAAGAAAACGTGCACACAAAACACATTGTATTGATTATGCAAACATATCAATAATAAATACATCGATAATGAACATCAATTCCTCAAATGTTCAAACTGTTTGACCCCAGCATCCACACGCTTCTCTCCCTAAAAAGCATTTATTATTATTTATTAAAAAGTAAAAGATATAATAAGCGTATTATCGTAAAAATTATGAAAATAAAAATATTAAAAACGCTTTTAATGAATTAAATTAATTTTAGTATTAAACGAATCCTAGAACCACTAGTATAATACTAGTAAAATACTTACTGTATACCTACTTTTGAAGCCCCTGTATATATATTTTAAATTCTCTTCATGGTTGTTTTAATCATTTCTTTTAGATTGTTTCTCATTAATTCTTTTCTTCACGAATCGATATTCAATTTTACTTTCTATCATCCCTTTCTATTTCTTTTTCATGTCCGTTCTTGTCACTGGCTCTTTCTTTAACGATTTCACGAGATCAAACAACTTCTTTAAAAATATAACTTTCTTTATTATAAATATATATATAAGCATTTCTCCCCACGCAAGGTGGGATTGCCACTAAGCACGCAAGGGGTTACAGAGAGTGAGACCAAGAGTAAAGAGGCGTGAAAGAGGAAAGGGTGAAGAGAAGGACGAAGAATAGATCAAGGCATCTGGAGATGTCGAGTGACATTACATTTGAATATTTGGTGATTATAGCCTATCAGGGAATCAAGTTAGAGGAAGGGAGTTCCACAGACGGGAAGTGCGAGATATGGGAGCTATTGGAGTAGAAGAGACGGGTACATTTAACCGTTTCGACAGTGAAAGGGTCGAAATGATTAAATGTATAAATCAGAGTAATGGATTTCGGCTCGGACTGAGGAATCGGAGAGCTGAGTTCGAATTCCAGTCGAATTCATTTACTTACGTGCCAATACCCTTGGGAAAGGTAAGAATCCAACTCCCCCCAGCTATGGGTAAATAGTAGGACAGACTGGGTTCTATAGCCTTAGGTGGCAACCGGTCTAGTTGAACAAAAACTCTGAATACAAAACTGTATATAACCCTGGCGAAGCACATACTACACGGCTAAAGAAAGGATTGTTTGTATTGACGCTATGATCCTGACTACAGTCGATTCCTTTTTTTAAATTTATCAATTTAAACGTAGAACTAGATTCGCAGTTACTTCTCATGATTTTATTGTTGAAATTGCTAAATGTAATCATTCCTTCTATCTTAATAGTTTCTTCTCTCGCAATTCTCGCATATGGCAGTCTCTCCCAACTTCTTGATTTCCTGTCAGCTCTAATCAACAAAAATTTAAATGCTACGTCAATCGTCATCTTCGGTCTTACTAAATCTTCTTCTTTTTATTGTCCTTTTTACAATCTACAAAAAAGTAAATGCAACGTCAGTCGTCATCTTCTGTCTCCTTGAATACTATTCTAAAAATTAAAAAAATTAAAAAAATTGTTCTTTCCCCTCGGTAACGTTTTCTCAATTCCCTTCACTTTCAGTAACCCCCCTTGCGACTTAGTGGTTCTATCGCCTTGCTTGGGATGAAATGATTTTTTAAAAAGCGGAAAATAAACTCACTTTCGAAAACATCTTTATTGGTAAACTGAGCTAGTGAAATAGTGAAGAAATAAAATGGCCGGAACAAATTTTAAAATTCGAAACACATAAAAACGTTTCTTAGGAATCCCTAAAAACTATAATAAAAAAGAAACAGAAATAAAAGTCAAAATTATTTTAGGGTGACAGGGAAAATCGTTTAATTATTTAACATTCTTTTTTTTTCACTTTGATTTTAATCGATGAAATAGGTACACATATCGTCCGGCTCACACCCTCCCAGGTCATTTGAACATGAGGAAAGGTTTATCCCTTTTTCTTGTTAAGGACTCGGTTCTAAAGTCTTTTTCTTCTCTTTTACTTCCAGTAGCCGCTTGTGTTTTAGTGTCATTATCGCCTTGCTTGTGATGAGTTGATTAAAGCAACAAAGACAATCAAGTTGAAGGATGGAAGGTATGCATTACAACATTGTATATTCATCCTTATTGCATATGGCAATGTGTCGCTACGAGCCAGACAGAAAACCCATGCTAACTAATTAACCAAGTCAGCGTTTATCAACAGAAAAAGATGCCCCAATCTGATGAGTTTCACTTTCACCCGAATAAGCATGTTAGTTGAGGCTACGAGGGAAAGTGGTGACGTTTTGCAGAAAAAAAAGAAGAAAACAAACTAGAGGTAGTTTGATGGTTTAAGTAGTCTTTATCACCTACCTCAGTGTAACTAAAGACCATTATGACAACAGAAAACGGAAACCAGCTTTTAAAATCATTACACATAAACACTACTGAATATAGCCTATGAATGAATGTGACATTGTTCGACCTTCTGCCGCGGCCTTTGTCGGAGAAGTTCCTTGTATTGAGTGGATGCCACCAGCCATTGGTGGACGTATAATATATATGATATTCCGCTTCTAAATCATTGTCCGCCAAATGAAGCGATGATATTGAAATGCGTCTAATCACGTTATACTATATGGTAATACTAATATTAGCCGTTCCCTTATAAGGAAACATTCAGCATTCAATGACCGAGTAGCCAGTGCTTCTGTCTGTTGAAATTTATAAAATCATTTTCTAAAAACATTTTTTCAGTAAAATAGATTTCTTAAGTCTGGTAACTGTTATTGCCCTTTCTAGTATAGATGGGAGGTTTCCTTCCTAACCATTTGTTTGAAGTAGTGTGGAATGTCAGAATCTTGATTAAACTTAATAGGATGGAATCGTCAGCTAAATTAGACATTATAGAGAAGATATGGTTGTCAGATTTCTTAGAGACGCTCTTCAAATTCATTATTTACTTTATTTATATTTGGACTATTGTCCTCATCTTCGTTGTTGTTATCACAATGTTTCGGCCGTTTTGTCCTCCGCTCTTTCTCAGGTGCAGAGCCCTGGAGAGTTAGACGTCTGAAAGAATCCGCACATATGCTAGGTCATGAAGATCTAGTACGCTTAGCGCATATGCCAGGCTATGAGGACCTCCTTAGTAGGCCTAGCATAGAAATAGATACAATATAGGACCCACTAATAAAGAAAGACAGACCAATGGCAGCAAGTTTTCATCCGCAACAATAAAAAAGTATGGACAGCAGCAGCAGTTGCAACCTAATCAGCAGCCACTTAACTTGAAGGCACTATGTTATCCTAGTGGATAAAAGCGTCGGTTTGTATTTGATGATATAGTGATTGTGAGTTCAATCCCTGGGCAGTGTGTACTTGAACCCAGTGGAAAGGATTGAGTAATATACAGTACTAAATTTAGCATTAAATAAAATAAAAACTAGTCGATATCCGTAGACATAAACAGTGGAACGAGAACAATCTACTCTCTGCAGGTCACCCAGATCGATATACACGGCGAAAACTTTGTGATAACAACAATAAAGTTGAGGATAATAGTACGAATATAAATAGTGTAAATAATGATAACTCTTCATCCAAGAAATGCAGACAAAATATCTTCAAATTTAAATTCAAAATAATTTATAATTTGCATTTAGATAAAGTAAGATTTTATAATAACTCTACATGGGAAAAATATATTCGAAAGAATATTATTAAAAATCATTTTAATTTTATTTGAACATGGTGTCTTGTATTTTTACTTGGCAAATCTGGCAAAAGGAGAAGCAGCTTTTGATTTGCGCCGGACTCGACGGAAATTTGACACGCTCAGTTATCGTACAGCGATCCGATGAAGAAATGTTTATGAAGATTTAAAAAAAAATCATCTTTAAAAGCAGAAAATATTTCAGAAATAAAAAAGATGTTTAGTATTAGACCAACAAATATTTGAAGTATCGTCAGAAATGAAAAGCGTACATAAAAAGGAAATTGATAACAAATTATTGTATAAAGAAAGATATTCAACAGAAAAAGAAATGCAGTTTATTTTCAAACAATTACACATATATTCAAATAAAAAAACAAAAAAAAAACAATTATTTAAATAAACCACAATCAGCCTCAAGTATGGCATCGAAGCATAGGATAAAGTAGTTTCAAATTTTTATTTTTTGACAGACCTTGACTCCAAAGTTTTTTGCAGTAATTCTTAACTTTATGGAAAAATGAAATAAAATCAATGAATAAAATAATAATAATAAAGAATAAAAAATGAAAAAAATAATACATTTTCACATGACGCTAGTAATAAAAGAACTGGGCAGGGATTTTGGTCATCTGCAAAATTTTATGACCCCACTTGCAGAAAGGACAGAACCGCTACCTTTTCACTTTCCAACGCATATCATTCGGACGTGTTTTACCACTCCATCCATGAAGTGAGTTTACTTTGATTGTTTCAACTCAGCGCAAGGCTGACTTGAACTCGACCGTTTTAACCATTCTTATTCTTACTTACCCTAACTTATGGACTAGAAAAAGAAAACGGACATACGCAAAAGACATTGAGAGGATTGTTTTCATATCGTTTTTTATAACAAAAGAAGAAACGGTTCGAAGTAGAAACCCAGGTTTTGTTGCTTATACATTAATGGTTTATATGTGACCATGTACGCACCTACAAGTTACCAACTCGCAAACCATTAAATTCCATAACCTTTTCCTTTATTAGCGCCAATTTTCAGATATTCTAGCTTGTTGGCGTCCCATATGTTAAAATGACATAAGTAAATGACGCAGAGCTGGTACAACATAGTTAATGTAACTTATTAACATTTTGTTGCATTATAACAGCACGAATCACCGGAAGTAGCCTTTGGCGGGAACAGGCAAGCGGCGGTCAAAGCGTCGGGTCGTAGAAGCTGGATTTTGACTTGCAGATTTGACTTTATGCAACTGTCCCTAAATGTTTAAAATACGTACAAAATATAAATTATATATATAGGCAAAATATTCTGTGATTTGGCTCATTTACAATGTAAAGGATCACCTTTCTGCTCTATTTAGATTAGGGCTCCACCACTATAGCGCTGATGAAAGCTTATTGTCCCCATTAAAAGTTCACATTGCACCCACGTGAGCTTTACCACCCAGATTGAGAACTATATTTTATTGTCTATGACGTCATTATATCACTAATAATTTCGCTGCTGTAGCCGTACTTATACGTGCTAGTGAAACTTATATTTCTTGCCGTCGATGGACAAGATGTCGATCCCTATTGTTTGTGTTATAAACTAACTAGCGTTTGCTATTTCCAAACCAGTATAGTTATAGAGTAGCTTACAATACGACCAGTTTTCTGACGTGTGTCATTTACCTTAATCTGTACTTCGGAGCATTCGAACAAAACCAAAATGGCTGCACCCATGAGAAATCGCCGCAATCGTCTTTAGAGTAATTTATTATGTAGCTGGTATATATTCTGTTGATGAGAAATTATAAGCTCCTAGAAAATTTGTCCCGCTAACAATTTTTAGTGAACTCGTATAAATTCAAAGCAATAATAAAACATAGAATTTGGACAAAGAAATATTAACAAATATATTAACAGGTCAGAAATGGCATCATGACATTTTCTACTGACCAATTAAAAAAAATCTCTCTCAAACACATACATACACACACAGATACATACATACATATTTTACATAGATAAAGCCCTTCATAATGTGTGGGCTGCACTCGTGAGAACAATTTTTTTGTATTTCTTTACGGCATGGGCTTCCAGGAATCCCTTCTGTCTACTGGAATCTTTTCCACCCAATCCGAGGGCTCCAACTACAACAGGGACTGTTGATGTTCCCACGTGCCACATTTCTGAGATTTCGATTTCAAGGTCCCTGTAATTTGATAGCTTTTTGAAGGTCTTCAAAGATACATTGCAGTCTGCAGGGACTGTTATATCAATAAGGAGGCAATCTTTTGTTTGCGATCTGTAATAACAATGTCTGTGTGTATTGTGTAGTCCCATAACATTGTTACAGGTCCTATCTCTGTAACCGGGTCTGGGTGTTATTATTATTTTTATTATTATTATTATTATTATTATTATAGAGATCATATCATGACCAGTAATATTCATCTGTATCTATATGCATGTTTTATAACAATCGTGTGATTATCAATACTATACAGCTGAATTCACGTAGTATTCGTTGTGCAATTTTATTACGTTTATATCCTCCTTAGATTAGTTACCCAATCAGGCTGTCGATACATGTGTCAACACCTCATAAAAACACCCACCTCCATGTTAAAAAATGCTTTTCTGCGATGTTTTAAACTAAAAGTAAGTAATATTTGTTTCAGTTCAGATTAACTACATTTTAAATCAGTTAATTTACCTCAAATAACGTTTCAAAACAGTGAATTTTAGTTTTAAATTGTTTTTTTAATAAAGAGAATTATGTTGCGTTAACAGATTTATCAATATTTACGTTATTCGGACTGTTGTCCTCATCTTCATTGTCATATTCACGACGTTTCGGCCGTTGCTGTTGCTCGGTATTGAACTGACAACTCTTTGGGACAATTCACTGGATTACTTCAACCCACGCTTTTATCCACTGGGCCATTTGAATGAGTGTTTGGGAGTTATGTCTCAGTTACCATTTTTAACAGAGCTCATATTGCAATTTTTTTTTTAGCTCTTTGTATTACTGGTTCCAATATTGTATTCATGTCTATGTTTGACCGGCCTAGGAAATTAGGTTTATGAGTCCCAAAAAATTAATTCACTGATGTCCCCAAGGACACATGGCTCAGTGGATAAAAGCGTTGATTGAAGCAATCCAGTGATATGACCCAAAGAGTTCAGAGTTCAACACAGTAGAGGTGAAAAAAACTTGGAGAGTTGAGTTACTAGAGGGAAATAACTGAGATTTAAATAACTGATAAACTGAGATATACAGAAAAAGCATGGCAGGTGGAATCTACTTCAGTGGACTGAATAGAGGGTGCGGTTCGAATTTCCAAGGTATGTCACCTGAAGAAGGCCGGAGCGTACAACCACCGAAACGCCGTGAATATGACAATAAAAATGAGGACAACAGTCCGAACAATGTAAATAGTAACAATATCCCATCTCAGAAAATTAAACATTTGTCAATATGGACGATTTTATCCATTATACAGAAAATTAATTTTAAGTTCGGTTTGAAATACGACGAAGTATTTTGCCTATTGGGAACATTCAATATAATCTATTAGCTTGAAATTAAAACTGAAATAAAAGATTCAAGAAATATTTTTCTTTTTTAAGATGTATGTATCATATATATCATATGCTTATCAATTTATCAATACTATTCAGCTGTGTTTATATATGTGTGTGTGCGTGTGTGTGTGTGCACGCGTGTGTTAGTAGGATGTTGAATAGTATTCGAACAAAAATGAAGATTACGAGAAAAAGTGGAAAAGTTTTTGCAGACAACGCGTTTAGCCCCCGAGAATGTGTTTCTTGTGTTGTTAACCTTTAGATACATTGAATGGTACTGATAGTGATATGATCTATAAAACACACACGCGCGCACACACACACATACATACATATATATATATATATTATATATATATATATATATATATATATATATATATATATATATATATATATGTGTGTGTGTGTATGTGTTTTATAGATCATGTCATTATCATTATCATTCAGTGTATCTAAAGGGTAACAAAACGAGAAACAGATTTAGTGAACCGAGTTCAAAATTTTGGCTGTGTTTGCTTCCAACCTTGAGTCGTTTTTCTCCATCGCCCCTAACCAGTCATAGGGAAATAGCAGCCCAGACTGGGTTCTTTAGTCTTTTGTTCCATAAAATTCAAAAATCAAAACTAGAATTGGTAGACTCACCGTCTTACCTAGTTATAAGAGAAAACAATTTACAAAATATAAGTAATGAGGCTTGCAATCTTATCTCGTAAAAAATACAATTGTTATGCGACTTGAAGGATCGATGAGAATCAGGATATTCCAATAAAAGTAGATAGGTTCACCTTTCACCAAGTCTTTTGAACAGAAGTAGAGTTTTATCCATTATTTCTGGTTCCTTCTAACGTCCACTACAATTTTGTCCTTCTCAATAGGAGTAGATAGATTCATCTATTACCCGGTTCACGACTCTCCCCAATCTTTTGAACAGGTGTAGAGATTTATCCCTTGTTTCCTGTTTAGGTACTGGGTTTCCAGTTCGTTCTAAAGTCTTCTTCAACTCTATAATTCTAACGTCTCTGTCTGAACTCTGAAATTTTATTTACTAATTATTTTTCTGCTCAATAGGAACAGATAGGTTTGCCTATCGTTCGGATCACATTCCTCTCTGGTCTTTTGAGCAGGAGGAGAGGCTTATCCTTTGTTCTCTGTTTAGGATTGGGTTTTCGGTTCCTTCTAAAGCCTTTTCACTCTCTTTCACTCGCAGTATCCCCTTTCCGTCTTAGCATCATTATCACCTTGCTTGAGGTGAAATGATTAAAAAAATATACAAATTACTCATTCTAATTTCACTTCCTTGCTTTTTCTCTCCTATTTGTTTTCGTTTTCATTCACACATTTTGTTTTTCATTTAACTTTTTTTTTACTTTTACAAATGAGCATTTCTTCTCAACTACATTCTTCTCTTATTTAGCTTTTGATAGAATGCTTAGTTCTTTCTTGGGGTAATAAAGGGTAAAAAGGGGGGACTTTCACAATCAAGAAATTAACATCTACTTGTTTTATTATGTTCATAAAAGCCCTCTCTTAATAACCACGTTGTAAACAGTGCATAACAATTTCTTCCTAAAGATCCTTAGGTCTGTTGTGCGTTCGATCCTCACTGCTTTCTCCACACTTGTGACCTTTCATCAGATTGCTCGTATCATTACAACTGTAGTCAGTTCGATTTTACTCCAACACACAAAAACTTCTTGCCTTGTGTCATACTAACTTAAGTAGAGAAAATAAACAAAAAATCCTTTTCTTTTCTTGAATTTTCCTTTTGATTTTCCAATAATAAAAATTTATTAACACCTGGCATCATTTACAGCTTCATTCATATCTCTTTCTTTTTTTATTCCAGTAGATGTCGTTCTTTCTTTCTTGTATATATTTTCATGGTTTCTTTCTCTTTCCCCTGAGATTATCGCGTTTTCTGCTCTGTGCTTATAATTTCTTTCTTTCTTTCTTTTCTTTCTTTCTTTCTTTCTTTCTTTCTTTCTTTCTTTCTTTCTTTCTTTCTTTCTTTCACTCCATCGCCTTTTTCTTTCTTTCTTTCTTTCTTTCTTTCTTTCCACTTAATTATTTTCAACCCTTATTCAGACTTCCCACCGTTTTTGATAATTAATTGATAAGCAAATTTGATTTGAGAGCAGATTCATGAAAGGTTAAGCCGTTTGCATAAGTAAGGATGGATATAATGCAAAACTAACACGTTTTTTTTCTCTCTTGAGTGCCGCGCTTAGATTTTGGGAGCCGATACAAATCTGCCAATTAATGTGAGGAAAACAAAATTGCATATTGGTTCTGCCATGTCATTGTAATGTCTCCTAATTGACACCCGACAACCGGAATTCACTAAAAGGTCGAAAGTCTCTGATATAAAATACTTTTTTAAAATAAGAGTCACACACACACACACACACACACACACACACATACACACACACATTCCCACTCTCTCTCTCTCTCTTTCTCTCTCTTTTTCTCGGCTTGTGTGTATACATTATTCTCATCCCTCTTCAAATATTGAAGACCACTCGGGCAATATTATTCTTGTCTTCTATATCTAGTTTATAAACAAAATTTTTAATAGTCAGTGTTTTTTTACTCTGTGTGAAAAATGAGTAGCATTTAACTCAATGGTAGTGAAACTCGGGCTCACGGGCCGCATCCATTTTTCTGAAAAACGTTTTCGTGTATTATTTGATTTCGTCAAATCAGTTCCTTATTTTTTCAACTTTAATTAATGCCCAATGGAAATAAATGAAAATCTACGACAATTTATTCATTTCATGAACGTAAATGTTCACGAAAAATTATCAAATTTGGAGGAACAACTAGGTTACTAGGTCATTTCGTACTAGCCGATAATTCATTGCAGTTCCACAAATCTCATTGAAAAATTGTTTATTGCAGAGCCTGACAGGCAATGCTAGTTACGTGCCATGCGTGATACACGCTTAGGCAATCATGTATCTTTCAATACATGACTAACAAGGCAGATTTTTTCCCCTGCAGTAGGTTGCCATTTCTTTCTGCGGTAGAAAGACCAGTTGCCATCCAAGGCGATAGAACCCGGTCTGTCCTGCTATTTGCCATATCTGGAAGGAGAAGAAGAGGATTCATACCTTTCCCAATGTAATGGATTCGACTGGAATTCGAACTCCGATTCCCCAATACGCCACCGTGCCTCCTGACAGGTATTAATAAAAGTGTTATCATGTTGTTTAGTTTTGCAACAAACAGTGTCTTAATTTTTTTTTTAATCCTGTAATGACGTGAGAATGCTCACGAATTGAAATTGTAAAATGACCTGAAGTGAATATTTGAATTTTGGTTACTATTAAATGTCAAGGCTAAAAAGAGTTTTTCTTGTATGTTCAAGCATTTTTATACCTTCGCCTCGTCATGAATCCGCCAAAGAGCATATGTGGCCCTCGAAAAAATAAAAGGAAAAGATTGCCCACCGTTGATTTCGAAGTATTTTGAAACTATTTTCTATATTAGCCAGCTTATTGTTTTCATTTTTGTTGTCTTTAACCGACAAGACAAAGAATTTACAAATTCCCAAGAATTCAATATATTCAAGATGTATGTTAAAGAATGTGACCACCGCACTGTTTTATGAAAAACACGAATATTCAGAATAAGTGAAAAATGTCAGAATATGAACATTTCAGAAAATAACGATTTTAAACGTATTTTACATTTCTTGGCGTATATTTATTTCGTCTTAATTTAATTTCATTACAACATTTCGACTATCATTCTACAGCCATTATTAGATTTACTATAAAAAGCAACTGGCAAATTAATACAAAATACAAAATAATGGTCGAAAACTTAAATGAAAATTTAACCCGTGGTGAAATGTATATTCCTACCTTTCCAAGTGCAGTAGCGCGAGGAGAACGGGACAGGATTGACCGAAACTTGATTGATTGATTCGTTTTCGACGGTTTATCAAACCTTCAGGGGACACGTTGGAGTAATGGATAGCAGCTCGAATTGCGGAACTGGAAAGTTAAGTTCGAATTCTACTTGAATCCATTACATTCACTTACGTGCTAATACCCTTGGAAAGGGTATAAATGCTCTTTTTCTACCCCCCCCCTCACAAAGCTTAGGGCAAATAACAGGACAGACCGAGTTCTATAGCCTTCGATGACAACTGGTCGACCGCAGAAAGAAATGACAACCCACTACTGGAAAAAAATCTGTCTCGTCAGTCATGTATCGATACATGATCGTCCAAGTGTTTATCATGTGTGGCACATAACTGACTGATCAAACCTTTGCAGGTTATTTAAAGCCAGAAAATATTATTAGATTGTAAAAACTTCTTTTGGGGGGGGGATAATAATGTTTTCGTGATTATTAATGGAAGTGGAATCAGAGGTGGATTCATACCATTCTCAGTGGTATTTACGCGTAAGTAACGAACCTGAGTGAAATTGGAACTCGTCTCTCCAATTAAGAATTCCGAGCAATTATCCACCACATCACCCGCACATCCAAGCTTAGACCAGCTTGTATTCCCAAGCGGTCACCCATTTAGATACTGCCCAAGCTCGACGTTGTTTACTTTCGGTGATCGTACTGGAACCGGTATTTCAATGTGATGTGGCCATAAGCCCCCGAAATTTGAGCTCTGACATGTTAATTTTCTTATCTCCCATACGAAGCAACAATTTTGTATTAGTGGATAATATATATATATATATATATATATATATATATATATATATATATATATATATATATTCGAATCGAGTTCTCTCAGTCACTGTGTGTTTATCTAAAAATAAATACACTTAAATTCACCTTCTTCTCTGCCGTGCGCCAACGGCTTCAGAGTAAGATTTCTGACTGACGCGAATTCAGCCGGTTTTCGATTCTAGCCAGAGGCAACCGGACGTCTAGCCACACTGATGAGCTGTGATACAGCGAAACAGTCTGTCTGTGGATGACAATATATATATATATATATATATATATATATATATATATATATATATATATATTCAAATGGAGGTCAGAAAAACATTTTTCTAGATACTGAATTTAGACACTATACGTGAACGTTTGTAGAATTTGAACATCACACACAATTCAAATTCCTTGTGTACTTTTGTTACTACCCTTATGTGCCATACTCCTTCAGGACGTGAGTCATCATGTCTCTCCACAATCCTTTGTATCTCTCAGTAACGTTTGTTCTTTTGCCATACATCCCAGCCCATCCCCGTTCCATCGTCCATTTACACAGGCGACCGGCTGCCGTCTTTTTTTTCTTTTGCCTTCGATATGTCCTGTGAGTGTCAAATTCTCTAAGCCATCCTTCCTCATTATGCCCAAGAATCTTCAGCTGTCTCTTTCTGATTCTGATTTTGGGTGTTCTTTTTATTTCCATTTTTCTTAAGACTTCTTCGTTTATTAAGAATAAAATTCTTATCATCCTTTTGTAGAACTACATTTCTATTGCATCCAGTTTTCTCTTCGTCTGTAAAGAGATTGTCCAACATTCACTGCCACATAGAAGGATTGACACTACATAACAGTTTAGCACCCTTTTACTTGCTGCTAGTGAAATTTTCCTCTTTCTTAATACTTTGCTTAGCTTTTAGAAGGCATCTTTTACTATTCCAACGCGCGTTCAGATTTCGGTGTAACATTTTCCACTCTCTGTTAAAACACATCCCAGTTGTTTAAACTTTCATACTTGTTTGATGTTGACATCTTCAATACGTAGTTTGCTTCTGGGCCTTTTTTCTCTTGCTGACAACCATACTTTTATTTGTTTTCTTACAGTTGGTGATTAGTGCGTGTTATAAATAGCAACTGTCGGTTCAAATAAACGTATTTGCAAGACATCTGGCTGTTATGGACTGTCTAAATTATGCATTTCATTTGTGGCATCAAATATTCTCATGTAAATGTTCTAAAAATATGAAACTGTGCAATATCAGTTGGACACCCTTTTTTTAGTTCTACAACTCTACTCTTGACCTAGCTTTACAGTTTCATACTGAAAGTATTTCTTTTCAGGAGACAGTGTTCCAGCGATCAACCAATGCTTTTCGTCGGTAGTCTCTGCTTTCTGATTGGCTGAGGTTAGTGAATAACAATATCTGGTTGGCTACAGTTGTCAGCTCGACTTGTATTTACTTGCCAATTTTCGCCCAAGACAGAATTTAGTTCCGTGTGAAACTGGCCTATTTTAAAACAGACACACTCGACGAACATACAGCGCATATTACCAAAATCAGAGCACTGGGTTCCCAAAGACGCCACCGACCGACAACCTTCTTTTCACGTCGTCCGTGAAGAAAACTGGCATCATTGAAATTGCATATGTTTCTCCTAGTGATGCAGGATCAAAAATAAAATGTCCCCACAGTACACTTTCGAACGTGCGTTGTAACCGACAGCCTTTCACGTTTCTTACATTGCTTCCAGTTTTTCTGCTTGAAAGAAAGCAAGAGAAATATTTGGTAAGACTTTACTCAAGTCTGTAAATTACCCTACCCTTTGTATTCATCAAAGATAGTACTCTTCTTTGTAAAATGTAAGGTTATTAGTATCGACGGAATCCCATATGGTGATGTAACAAAATTTCATATGAAGACGAAATTTTCTGCTTCTTTCTGAATTGTCATGTGAAATCTGCTTTCATATTTCTAACACTAAATATTCATGTTATTACCAGGTGTATTTTATTCTAATTTTACCTAATTGATGCTTACATCCTAAATGCAAAAATTATATATAACAACAAAATTGTTCATATCGTGTAATAGCATGAGATAATTTTCCATCCCCAAAAACGTTTAATATCTAAAAAAAAAACAACAAAAAAAACAAAAGAAAACACGTTTCTTTTTTTCCAGCCTTTCAGATAAGACGTTCAGCCATCTTGACATTTTTCATAAGAATCACTGGAAAGAAACTTTGAATTATTCAGTTAAATAGATAGCAGTTTAAAATTGTTTTGTGTCAAACCCAGTGTATTCCCAGCTGAGTAATGGTGAGAGGAAAAAGCTCATTCAGGCCTTCAGTAATGGTACCAACATTCATACTCTGGATTCCATCTTCAAAGTCCATTCAAGAACCCTCAAGAGAACAGTGAATAGGATTAAAAAACAGGGTACAGTAGAGAGGAAAACTGGATCAGGAAGTCACAACAGAAAGAGGGGTCATCATTTCAACTTCGGGCTAAAGAGATCAATTAGAAAAGATCCAACTCAATCCATAACGCGTTTGGCACATGAGAGAGGAGTTCCAGCGATGACAATCCAAAGAGCAGTGAAAAAGGGCTTAAAAATGAAATCGTATGTAAAACCTGTGAGGCACCTTGTTACTCCAGGACAAAAAGTTAGAAGGTTAGAGAGGGAGAAGATCATCTTTAATAAGTTGGAAAATGATCCTGGAATAATATATATATATATATATATATATATATATATATATATATATATATATATATATATATATATATTGAATACTTCATGAGGTTCGATCTATAGCTATGATTAATTAATGATGAACATGTCATTTCTGTTTATGATAGATTACATCACGATACTTCTGTTAAGCTTAGAGAGTAATTATACATTCTTATTGCTCAGAGTCCAACAGTGTTATAAAAAGCTCTGAGAATTCCAGTAAGATATCTTTAATTATTTCTAAGATACAACGGTTCAGAGCTTAATCTAACAATCGGAGAATACATACATACATACATACATACATATATATATATATATATATATATATATATATATATATATATATATATATATATCAAGTCATGTAGATTGCGTTCAGACGTGAAATAGATAGTCGCTGCTTGGTGTTGACCTCACAGTCCAATATTTGGGCCATTTTTAAAAATCTTTTCACCCCATACAAAGCAATAAAGCCACTAAGGAACAAGGGGTTAGTGAGTGTTAGAGAATATGCGAAAGAAAACACTATTAAGTAGAGAGAATATTGCAAGAACAAGAATTAAAAAGACAGTACATAACAATTGACATTGCAGTTAAATTTTTAAAGATCAAAGTTAACTGGAAAGCAAGAAGCTGAAAGAGAGTCCCACACACGAGAAGTGCGATAAAATAAACTGTTGGTATAGAACTGACCGTTAGATCTAGCCATTTCAACTGTAAAATGATGAGAACTTGCCGCCAATCTAGTACTCCGCTTAAATTCTAGGTAACACAGAGGAAAGTTGACCAAAGCAATTACGATGAAAGTATATATGGAAAAGGGTCAGGGAAATTACATTACGGTGATGGGAACGTGACTAAAGGCGAGATACCTAATCATAACATTAGAGATTCTTCTTTGGATTTTATCAAGAATCTCTAAATATATAACAGGAGCACCAGACCAGATGTGGCAACAGCATTCAAAGCAAGGACGAATGGTGGATTTATAAATATATAAAATAGATTCTGGTGTGAAAAATTGTCTCGC
>OZ038481.1:89628643-89631143 GCA_964036315.1 Acanthosepion esculentum | reverse complement strand
TCCTACTACCTAAGTCTAAATCTGACGAAACTAAACATCAAGTTTTTATGGAGAGGATAGCATGTACATTTTATGGCACTCGATCTCGTCATTGTTCTTGGTTGGGCCGAGAATTTTCCTGTATCCTCTCATATGTATGTTTTTATTCAGTTATTTTATTAATTCAAACGTTATTATAGTGGATAGTTCATTTTTTAAATAAACACCCGATTTTTATTTATTAAATAATATGTATTACATCTATCGGACTGCGCTTTCAAGAAATATTAGTAATGGGGATGCAGGTTCGAATCCGGTCGGGGAACGCATTTTCTTTACTACGATTTCTCGAATGCGCAGGCCGATAAACACAATACACACTAGTTGATAAGTAAAAATGGGGCGTCTGTTTCACATACGAAGTATCCATTATAATAATTAATAAAAGTAAAAGTAAATATACAAATCCTTCAGAAATTGCTCAGTCATTTTAATAATATGCAATGAATGCCCCCAAAAAGTTAACATTTCATTTTTTGCAGAAAGAAAATTTTATGTTCAAAAGCAAGTTTTTATTTTGCCCGGTATTCATCTAGGAAAATCTTTTTTAAAATATGATTGTTTTATTACGAGAAAATGGAGGGAAAATACTCAATTAATAATTATTCAAGAAAATATTTTGTGCTTCACAATTAAAATGAACAGTGAGTATTTTTTTCTGTTAGTTGATTATGTTCAGCAATTTTTGTATGTTTAATTAGATACTGTGTTAATTTTTTTTAACTGAATTTATTAAATATAATACTTATTAAAATATATTATATAGAGAGGAGGCACAGTGGAGTAATAAATAGCGGCTCGAATTGAGGAGAGCCGAGTTCGAATTCCAGTCGAATCCATTACATTCACTTACGTGCTAATACTCTTGGGAAAAGTATGAATCCTCTTTTTCTCTCCCCAGCTATGGGTAAATAGCAGAAGAGACCGGGTTCAATAGCTTTGGATTGCAATTGGTCTACCGCAGAAAGAAATGGCAACCTACTGCGGGAAGAAATCTGCTTCGTCAGTCATGTATCGAAAGATACATGATCGCCTAAGCCTGTATCACACATGGCACATAACAGACTGATATATATATATATATATATATATATATATATATATATATATATATATATATATATATATGTGTGTGTGTGTGTGTGTGTGTGTGTGTGTGTGTGTGTGTGTGAATGCATGTATGTATTTAATCATTTCATCCCAAGCAAGATGGGAATGCCACTAGTACGCAGAAAATTACAGAGCGTGAAGGGGTGAGAAAAGACTGGGCATAATGGGGACCGAGGAAAGGATAAAAGCTGAACGGGCTTCAAGATGGCGATGGACGTTGTATTTAAATTTTGTAGATTGTAATTATCAGAGAAGCAAAGAAACGGAAAGGAGTTCCACAGGCGGGAAGTACGAGAAAAGAAGCTGTTGGAGTAGAAGCGACAGTTACATTTAACAGTATATGGGTGGGACCTAGATGCCAATCTGGTAGCATGCTTAAACTCAGTTAGTCCGGGCTCCAGGAACAAAAGCTCGTCAGAGCAGTAACCATGACAATATTTGTAGAAAAGACAGTGGGAAGCTACGTCAAGTCGGCATACTATTCTCTGAATTTAACTGTTGGAGTGTCTTTCAAGTTTCGTATTGTGAACAGTCGCCTTATTACACATTTCTTTTTCCACCCTTAAAATGATTGCTATTTCTCGTCATTAGCTGAAAAGGACAAAACAAAGCTAAATTTTTCGGCTTGTCGGTAATGACACAATATTTTGCTGAAACACGAGTAGCCATCAGAAAAAAAAGAGATCTGTTAATCTCCTCATAATTCTGAAATAAGAAAAGAAAGACGAAAGAAAGAATGAAAGAAGAAAAGTAAGAACAGACAAGAAAGAAAAGAAAAGAAAGAAAAAGAGAGAAAAGGAAAAAGATAGAAGAAAGAAAAGAAAAAAGATAGAAGAAAGAAAAGAAAAGACAGAAAATAAAGTAAAAGAGAAAAAAGAAAAGACAGAAAAGCAAGATGAAACAAGAAAGAAAAAAGAAAAGAAAGTAAAAGAGAAAAATAAAAGAAAGAAAAGCAAGACAGAACAAGAAAGTAAAAGACAGTAACAAAATAAGTCAGAAAAACAAAGAAAGTAAGGTAAAAGAAAACAAGAAAGAAAAAAGAAAGAAAGAAAGATAGAAAAAGTGAAAAAAAAAAAAGAAAAACTTTAAAGAAGCATTACAAAACCAGAAAAGGAGAAAGAAAAGAAAAACTGTAAAAATGTAAAATAAAGAAATAATAAGGAAGGGAAAAGAAAAGAAAGAAAAAAGAATGTAGGCAAAAAATAAAAAATATGTGGACGTGATTTGACCTGAAAACGTACATCTACTTACACAATACATTTTACAGTCATTTTACTGGAAAATATTTTTAAACAAATAAACATTGCACACTTTCATAGAGCGACTCGGCTGATGGGTTGTCTCTGTATAG